>JAVTVY010017221.1:0-69235 GCA_036873755.1 Hanleya hanleyi | reverse complement strand
GGTCCACTTTGGTCGTGCAGGATCTCGAATTGAACGCTCGTCGACGGCATTTCGGGTAACGTGACTGTCGATCTGATAAAATAAGGTAGAATCGTAGTCTTCGTCACTCCGGTTTTGGTGGGGTACAAAATCACAGGGTCATGGTTTTATAAATATGCAGTCCGTATATATTTGTCTTTGGGGTCATACGACTTCTTGTCAGCACGTCGGCATCGTTTTCCACTACCCTATTAGTGTTGCGTTTCATTCCCTGGAAGGTAGTTTGTTTATCAGCGGCCGTGCTTTCAGTTGTCAGTGGGTGGGGTCGCAGTATCAGTCAATGACCTGTCAGTGTCCGCCAGTACGCTTTTAGTGTCTGCGTCAGCTTCTTCTCGCCCATGTATATGATTTTGGTGTGGCATCATATCGTAGCTTCTGGTGAACGTCGGGATTGCTTTATAGACCCAACACAGTAATGCCCTGCAAACACCCTCGTATTACCATCCGAACGCCCTAGTAGTGTAGCTCAGAAGCTTTGAATGGTCTAAATGATCACGTGATATCGTATGAAATTGACAATCAACGAAACGTAGTGAAGCGTGTCAATGCCCGACGTTACGCTTTTCACTAGTTTGAACGCCTTAACGCTATATCGTAACGGCTTATCGCTCTATCGCAATGCCATAGCGTCATCGCACACACATGCTGAATCTCACGTTCGGCTATTTCTGTACTGGCGGCACTTAGCCTTTCACATAGAACGAACAAAGAGCCTCCCATGAGGAGCGTACGGCAATCACGTAGTGAGCCGTCTACGAAATGGTGCCTTTGATAATCGAGCGATTCGGTCGCATTTTATTGTGTAATGAAGTTAATTGTAATCATAAGAAGACAGTGCATTCAATTTATACAAAAATATTTCTATGTTGAATAATAGTAGTTGGTGCCGTGGGGCGGTATTGTCAACCTCACAGGGTGCAGCCATATTGAAGACAAGTTCCGCCGCAAATTAATTGTGTGCATGCACGAACGTGATCCCGTTTCCACTCCCAGAAATCCGCTAGGTCAGAGATCACTTTCGCAGCTTCTGAGTTCTGTGGCTAGACGGGGAGGATTTTTTGAGGATTGGGCATTGACCCTTGATGGAAGTCCTGTCATCGCCCAAAACGATATCCTTTTACAGATGTGTCCTCACCTGGGGGTGTCGCTGATACAATATAGATTGTAAGTGATGTCATACATAGAAATGACGTCATCATTAGAAGCGGATTTAGGGTTACCACCGACAGAGGTGATGAAAACCGCGGTCAAATTATGAAAACAGCAGTTCCAGGATATGTTGGCATTACAGTACTCTGGACTGTCCGAAGACGCTTATGAACAGAGCAGAACGAATGGATGATCATTTCACACGAACAAGAGCGAACCTGGTCGAGGATGCGTTTGATACACTTACAATAGCATAGGCGAATTGTAACCGCACCCATCGCGAATCCCACAGCTTTGTTGCCATGTGATGACGTAGGGGATAAATAAAATGTGTAATACACAAAATGCTTGTTGTGTAAACGCAAAATGCTCGTTGCTGTTAATCCTTCTTTCTCTCATTCGATTGCGTCAAGGAGATAAGACATTAGATGCTAGATTTAGTTGCGTGTATGAGTGTAGGAATCTTACTCCCCATCATTAGAGCCGTGCACTGGGTACGATTCACTCAGTGACTCACTCATTTGTGCCTAACCCCATCATTCAGTCACATCTAGTTCCGTAACTCCGTTAACATGCAGGAGGTAGTAACTTGTCAGGCTAGACTGATCATGCCCTACTGAGCGCAACCTATCGCCCGCGCTATCCCACAACCCTTGTAAAAAATGGTGTAGTGACCATTGCTGGCGACATGTCCTGTAATATCCATTATTCCGAATTTTATCCATTATTCCGACTTTTGTGTTTGTCCTGAATACCATTTTGCATCCACCTCCCAGTAACCTGACCCGAAGAACCCTCGACGAACGCTTCAATACGAGACCCAGCACAACCCATGTGGACCTAAGATGGTTTATCTAGACTCATTTGACTAGATGTAAAGTCTGTTTTTTTCGGATATTCGCCGAGATCTGCGGCCATTTCCGAAGGCCTACTTTTCACATCACTGGAAGTGACCTATTCAAGTGGTCATAGTGACTGAAGGCCAAAGGTTGGAGGTCAGATACGCCAGATTTCCCAACCACGAATGCTAAAAGAATTCACCTTTCTATACAACTGGTGGATAGGTCAAAATACTGGACGGGCTGACAATCGCAATAAGGGCTTTCAATTTGTAACTGCGTATTTTGGAATTTGCCATTCTGGTTTGCACAAATAGTCTCCAACAGCAAGTCTCCCATTGTCCCCTTGGCACAGTAAACGGTCAACATGGGTTGGCCTGTAGCAGTATCGTCATACCGGGTATCGAAAAAGAGATCGCACGTGGAGTGCATCGTGTAGAGCCTCAAGAATTACCAAAAACGTCGCTTCGTGCGGCCTCTTCGTCGAGTGAGGTAAATTGAAATACAATGCTGTAGAAACTGGTGACGGGACCAACAGGTTTCATTGTGTTGAAGAAATACTGAAAGGTATGTCTAAATCGTGTATATATAGTTGTCAGATTCTTCAGATTTTATTACCCATTTTTTTTCAGATATATTTATACTGTTTGCGAATGAATGCTGCTCACCGAGCTCGAATTTTGGCTGGAGACAACGACAACATGAATATGATGTGCACAGTACGAGTGTCAGTTCAGACTGGCAAGGTCCTCAGTCGATTCAAGCTTTATATATGCGGTGAAGGCAAATGTACTCGGCTGAGAAGTTGGCAGAATAGCGACATGAACTCGGCACTCGGATTAGTTCCGCCGGGTATTATTCAACTGGACTGAAATGTGTGAATATTTTTTTTTTCGCTACCATTCGTGCATTAAATAAGGTCATGTCAGCTTTAAGCTACAATCGAATAACATTGACAGCTATTTGGAAGAAAAACTAGAATACTTCGAAAATAGTGATGTTGTACAATATCTGATGGTGGATCACTGAGTGTGAGCGACAACCTTTCCGTCAGGTTGCGGAGCGATGTCTAAAAATATCCTGGCTAAGAATGTCCTGGCTAAAAGTGTCCCTTATCATATGCGTTTCTATATAAACTAAGGATGAAAACTTATTTTTAAAATTAAGAAAAACGTCCTGGCTGTGTTAAAAGATATAAACAAAATACTGGACACTCTTTAACAACCACCGGACATTCTAAGTGTCCGCAGTGGCATGTTACGACCTTCAGAAAGCAGTAACCAGGTTGCCATCAATATGACCATGTTAACTGCAACACTATCGATAACCAATCGAGTTAGCATTAATTCATAATTGAGTTCAGTCAGTTGCTATTTTTTTTACGATAACCTGTGGACAGGCTATGTGTATGAAGTTCAACTGTTAATTCTTTGCCCTTGGCAAAACATTTTTTTAAAATAAATGTATGCCTTATATTTAGATTTCATAATTTCAAAACGCATATTAATATGTGTTATACATATTGCGTATTTTAGTTATAGTAGTCCACGTGTTTTAGTTGTTTTCATGGTACTGACGATTTGCTGATCTCTGGAATTCCATCATTGTTTCGGACAAGGTTATTTATTTATTGCAGCCGATATAAACTGGAATGATACATAGATTAACTGTTCTTGTTGCTTTTCTTTCTAGATTTCAGAGGGAACGATTCAAAGGTGTGTATTTCCTCTGTTGTGTCACATATGAAAAGCTTCCAATTATAATTCCTATTCTGCACAAGAAATTTTGTTCTGTAAATACAAGTATAACTCATCTAGTCGACTGAATTAACAAATGAAAGGTCACAAGCACAAGTTAGTTGAGAACTGGTCAATGTTCTTGGTTTTTGACGATAGCCTTATCAGCCGAATAGATGAAACAGACAGTGCCCTGAAGTCATACAGGTCTTGTGTGAGAGATATAAGGAAAGCCCTGGACGATCAGCCATTGCCTAAAGAAGAAATCTACTTGGCCCTTGAACAGGAAGATGGGTCAGTAGCTATAGTGTGTGGGAAGGAGGATGGATCGCTGGAGTACAAAATTGGAGAAAAAACCATACTGTGTGAGTATGATTATGGTACATGTAAATCTTCTGGAAATTCCTTCAAGCTATTAAAAATTACCCATTCCTCATTCCCCATTTCTTAACACAATTTAATCAATCGTTCTAATTGATTTGATCACCCTCCTTAATCTGTAAAACAAGAAAGAAATAATAATTTATCTGTTTGATTTGGTCCCATTTGATCAATAGGTTCTAATAAATTTGATCACCGGTGATTTTATCTTGGATTTCACATTCTGTGACTGAATTATTGGAAGATTTAATGTACCTATCGTGAACTGCAAAGCTTTTAATTTTATCTAAATTTTTGCTTATATACATCTTGTCTTATGTGACATAAATTTAATACGTTTTTTGGGGCAAATATAGTTTGCAAAATTGTACTAATAATATTTAAGTTATCCTTTTATAAATCCGTCTTGAAAACGTGCATCGCTTGTCTCTCTTGGTTTGTAGAACGTTATAACGTTATAGTGGTCCCCTTCATTCAAGTTTTATTCAAATGTGACGTCATGCTACGTCGGATGAATGAACGAGGACCACTGTAACGTCATGACGTTCCAAAAACAACGGAAGGCAAGCGATGACGTTTTTAAAAGCTCTGGCTCTTGGTATAAGTTTTGACTTCTCCTATACCCAAAATAAAACAATAACCCACAAAACTATTACCACACATAATTGTAACAACTATAGAAGTTCTTGTTTTAAGACATTTTAACAGAACATTGGAAAGCTTTTCAGTTCACCTTTAACGGGAATTGTCAGTGTAGGTAAGTGGAACAAACATCTTGGGAAGTTACATAACGTGGAGTTCTGCTTGTCGAAATTACCTGTGGAAATGTATGTTAAACATTTGTATATGTGTCACTCGCTCCTGCATAATCATGTAAATCTGCAACAGTGAACCCTTCTTCTGGTGAAAGAAAACTTAAACTTTGAACATTTAAATATTCCTATCGTACATGTAGATGTTGAAGCGCCTGCATGCCACATTAATACTGGGATGTAGTTAATAAATTTAAGTTTATTAGTTATCCAGTCAAACATTATATGACGTATGGTTACTCTCGATCGGATTATATTTGCTGATAGAAAGCAGGAGAACGCGAGGCGCATTTAAAATCTTACCGTTATCAGGAGCCTGACACCTCAGATGCCTTTTCGTTGGCGATTGCCAGTGTCTCTATATACACATGTTCTCTGTGTTGAAGCAAACAATAAAAATTAGAAACACGAGAGTACAAAATTGTTGGTCGTTCCAATCATATGGTGTATTGCAGAGTGTATATAGTATTAGAGTAACTCGAAAACTCATGACTGCGCGTAAGTAACTATATGGGGTTCATTTAAAAAAACATACTCCATTTCAAAGTACATAACATTTAGTTGCTGTAACCATTGAATCACTGTACATGGGAAGAATGTTAAACTTTTGCTTATGGCTTTCCTTGCTCTAGAATTATTTGCCTGCTTATTTTGAAATATTTTCAAACCAGGACCATGAGGACGGATGTAGTTGTGTGTGTGTAATCGGAAACATTTTCGCAATATATTTGTTGCATATCGACAAAGTATTCCAAACCACCGAGATAGAAACCTGTTCAATGTCATGGTCACAGTTTCATGTGAATTCCCTGTTACAGTTAAATACACTCTTAAAACTAAAGTGTTGTATACAACATTTATAATGTTGTAAATTATAACACTTTGATAAGTGTGGAGGAGGAAAAACATGTGTAAATGTTAATTTAACACTTTCGAAAGTGTTGCTGGTTTCAATACTTTGTAAAGTGTTGGATTTCAACATTTTAAAAGTGTTATGATCTCGTTTCTAACCTTTATAAATGTTGAATTCTAAAACTTGTAAGTGTTGGATTTGTGTCCATATTTAACATTTGGTAAATGTTGACTTTCAGCACTTTGCAAGTGTTGGGATTCAACTCTTTGTAAGCGTTGGTATTCAAAAAGGAGATGGCATGATAAGGTGGCATTTTGGCCTATATACATGGTGCAGTTGAACTTTCATGTGAGAACTATAATCTTAATACAATCAAGCTAGAACTTTCACATAATATTGTATACATATATTGTCTCGTCATTAGATTAAAACAATTATTTTTAGGACATTTTAATTTCTTGATTTCAATTGCACCATGTATACTTATGCCGCCTTATCGTACCATCTACTTTTAAAGCATTTCACAAAAATTGCCTGTTAAAATTTGCAACAGCAACACAGTAATCCTTCTATGATCGGTTTCAACTCCCCCACAGACAAATTGCTGTGGAAATGTAACTGTGGTACTTGTGTGAGTGTAGGTCATATTCAAGATAATGATTTAAAGAACATACCAAAATAAAGTTCACTTGCAACAGGAGCGAGATTGAAGTCTGACCCCTTGACATCTGCAGGACATAATTGTAGTAATGCAAAGAACTGAACAGATTTGTGACAATGTATCGTTAAGACCTGTTAAGCAAGAAGCAGGGTATGAACTTTATCAAGTTTATGTTAGATATGACAAACTTGCAGAAGTAGCAAAGTTACATTTTAAAATAAGCATCCCTCCATTTGTATGACAAACAAGAATAAAAAATAATGCAAGAGTATGTTTTTTTAATGCAACAATATGAGAAGTGTTCATGAATATATTTTCACAATAAAATTCATTAAGGTCACTGTTACTTAGTTTCTCATGACCCCCTCACATCTATATGTAAGGGCAAATGATTAGAGTTCATATGGGACTTAAATTTTTCAAAAGATCTCCTTTTCTTCATATTTACAAGCATTTGGTTGGGAGGATCCATAATTAATAATTGTCGCACTCAGTACGTCTCTTTTTACAAGGAAGGTCATGAGGAACAAACAAACATTTAATGTAACCCATGACCAGAATGCATTTAATCATTGCTTAATATTTCTGTGATATGGTGGTAAAACAATAATGGGTGATAAATGGGCCACTTCTGATCCAGAATGGGTTAAATGTCAATGTCACTGATTTTAGACTTCTTGTCCATTTGCATATGCGATACAAGGTTGCTCAGGATTGCACCCAAAAATCGGTCGATCACACAGATTTCTGATAAGATTTCTTTCATCTGATCACATGCATGTGTGAACTAAGTCTGGTGCTCCTAGGCATAATCATTCTTGAGATATGGGGGTATTGCGAATACAGACCGACATATCCCCTGTTGATATGAGGACAACACCCCAAGAAAGCCTAAGCCTTCTCATTCTTGAAATATGTTGGGAAAAACAACTGCTAGTAAGTGAATGTATGAGTGGAATATTTTCAGTCCACATGTGTCGCAGACTGATGGTGATCCAGACAAAAACTGACACAATCAGAATTCACCGAACACAAAAGCTTTGACATGAGACATCGCAGATTTTGGTGATCATCTCTCTAAATCTGATTGGCAGTCTCTCTTTCTCAGAGTCTCAGAATCATAGTCTCGAGGAGTAAAAAGAATGAGGTTAGTTGATCAGCATATTCCAGATTGAATTTATTATGCAGCTCGAAAAGCCTATCAACTGCAAAAGTTATGTCGTTCCTGCAAGGTATCGCAACGCTGTCGACAATGATGAAATATTAGGATACTGCATTACTCGTTCCCAGCCAAAGGACATATGGCTGTGACCTCCTGCCTCTAGGTAGTGAACTGCACTGGTTCCAACCTGAGAAAGAGTGTAAGATGATTCTATTTCAAAATTTGCATTCAACCAGTCTAATAGTAACTGAAGTTCAATCTAACTCAAGATATTTTGGGACCCATTCTTTTCATTATATAAATGACATTGCTAACGTTTCGAATTTACTCGACGTTATTCTATTCGCGGGCGACACAAGCGCCACATATTCCAATATAGATTAGAAAACAGCCATGAAGACATCAAACGTAGAAATAAACAAACTTCTAACGTGGTTCTCTTGCAACAAACTATCTCTAAACGTCCAAAAAACAAAGTATATGGTTGTAAATCCAACAAGAACTGCCAAAAATATACCAAAATTATTTATAGATGGCCAAGATGTTGAACTTGTCCACAGCTATAAATTTCTCGGCGTATATCTGAATGATAAACTCAACTGGAAGAATCACATAGACAACCTCTCATCAAAACTGTCACGCAATATCGGTGTTTTGAATAACATAAAGCATTGCATAAACAAACAAACCTTATTGAATCTGTATCATTCACTCTTTTATTCCTATCTATCATATAGTAATCTAATCTGGGCTAACACATATTCTTCTCATCTATCACCCATTGTGCTCCTGCAAAAACGAATCATTCGTATTATAACTTGTAATGACAGGCTCTCTCACACCGAACCCCTTTTCTCTCAAACAAATATTCTACCGTTCACAAAACTCAATGACTATCTCACATTAACTTTCTCCCACCGATTTGTGCATTCGCCTTTCCGTTTGCCTAATCACTCTTTATCATGCTTCACAATGTTATCCACAGTTCATAGTTACCCTACTAGACATGTAAACTTGAATCTATACAGGCCATATTTTACGAATCAAGCAACACTCCATTCAATCAAAGCTAAAGGTCCTAAATTATGGAATTCTATTCCCAGTGCATTCAAATGTATCGACTCAGAATCGATATTTAAGCGCAATTTCAAAATATTCTAATTAGCTAAATAATTCTACATCTCAAACCTCAGTATAATCATACGGGATCATCTCCGGTGAAAAGGGACATTGTACATATGTTTAAATAAATATATATATATATCTCTCTATATATATATATCTTTTTACTGTATATTCACTCTGTGAATGTAAACTTATATCTAACCTTATATAATTTAGATGTGTAAAAAAATTGTACGGAACATATTTTTCACCTTTAGTATTTATGCGTGTGTGTTTATATATGTGCATGAGAGTGTGTGTGTGTGTATATGTATATACATGTATATGTGTGTATTCCTACGAAGTAGGCTACAGATCGCAAATTGTCCGGTAATGAATGAGTCAGTCAGGCAGTCAGTCAGTCCATCCGAGTCCTTTCGTCGGCAAAATAAGGAGAACCTTTGACATTAGAACCTTGATTTTTGGCACGAACGTGCATTATGGCATTGTTACCAGCAGGTTCTGAGCTGACCGAATTCTGATGAAAATTTGATTTATAATTATTTTTTTTTATTATTTATTGATACATGTAGCTCTGCGAGTGCACTGTCATTCCCATTGGGAACCCTTGGCTGCATATTTCGCCTTATATATAACACAGTACAAAACGTGATGGGATAATGAAATAGGAAATACTATTTTCCCATCATTTGTTAGTGCATTTATCTACACTGCTATTACCAACTTGTCATTCTTAATACACACAATTCAGTATATTGTTATAGATATATGTAAACTGTGGCCTTTAAGGTGTATCCTATTTCACATCCAAACATTTCATCACAGATTTTTGGATTATGGACGCGGATATTCTCTAATGGACGATGGCTGGATTATGAATGACGGACTAGAAGCCTGTAATTCAAATTTAGGTCAAATTGCCACTGATTGTGAAATATCCTACATCAACCAATTAAGTCAGCCTGGTGCAATAACCTAGCAGAACAAAGAAAGATCTGGTATCATCCTTCAGATTAGCCTGTGAGCAACAATGATAAAAGTTTACTGATGGTGAAACAAAGCCATCCTGCAAGCCACCCAATGAATTTATCAGCTTGTGTTGGGACCTTTTGTTGGTATCATGTAAGTTGTTTAGTAGTTTACTCATTCAGATATTTTCTGTTATTCAACAGACAAATTTCTTTACTGGTTTTAATTGTTTAAGTTTTACTGGGTTTCAACTGCTACAGATAGTAACATAGTACTGATACTGTAGAAATGGGTAGTGTGAATTTAATTATTCCATGTTTAGTACAATTTGTTCACATGAATGGTGGAATGTCTGGACTCTAAAATGAAAGTGTGTTATACATGTACATACCTCAAGCATGAGGTTGCAATCAAGGTATAACCAAAGTAACTTTGACCATGATGTGAAAATTTCAGCACGTACTTCTCGGTTTTTTTTGTACTTCTTGAATATTGACTATATATCACACTGGGATATAATTTAAACAAAAACATTACATGTGTAATTATGTCTAAATTTTTCTTGTCATTTCAAATCTTGATCCATTTTGATTCCTTGATTAAGGGATACAGAATCACTGCCACGGAGTTTTATTATTCAATCTGTTTCCTTTAGTTAAAAAATTGTAAAATTAAATCGGCGATCGTTATTTAATTTTGGAATGAAGGCGCATTAGAAGACTGTTACCAACAAGTTCTGAGCTGACCTACTTTTGATGAAAATTCCTGGTGATTTTGATGAAAATCACTGGCGATTCTGACTTGGGCGGTGCCCATCTTAATATAGGCAGGATTTCAACTGGGGGTGGGGATTTCCAAGAGTTCAGTTCGCGTTCGAGTCCTAATGCCTACTCTACTTCGTAGGTCCTGTGACGTTAGTCACACTGCTCATGTATAGATCTTATGTTTCGAATAATATGTATACTTTATGGATACTTACATTGACTACATTTGCTAAAACATTTAGAGAAACATCGGAATTATCAATTATATCTAAGAGTCTGTGAACAAGAAAATACTTTACATTTTGTATTACCGAACCGGTTCTGAAAGATATTCCGATATCTGTCTTATTGTGACATCGTCTGGGGGAACACTTATATCACTCATCTGAACCCGTTAATATTATTGCAGAAGCGATTACAAAACATCATCATTTTATGAAGAACGTTTGACCATGAACAACGGTTATTTACTGGGCCATCCAATTACAATCTACCAATGCTCAAGTAGAATGTATAGCCCTTTCCGGAAAGTGTATGATCTACCCTTGAATAACTGCCGCTCTTTAATGTTAGAGGTATGAAACACCGCTTCCGGGAAGTAGTCGCTTCGGTTACACTTTTACCAAAGGCACCCGCAATTATTTTGAATAATATAAAAGTTGATAAACTATTCCAGAATATTTGTTTGAAAAACTATTCTGTTTTCACTTTGTACATGAACCGATATATCCTATACGTGTAAATTATAACGATAATTGTCTTGAAAAATAGAATATGTAATTACTCAAACTAATTGTGAGGGCCTTTGGTACTTACCGGAAGTTCTCTGAACCAATACGCCCCTAGTGGAACAAGGGAGATAAAACCCTTTCCGAATCGGTCTATACGCCTGCTCCGTTCAATCATGTGTCTTACCGAATTAATCCAAATTCGCTGTCTGGGTTATTTTACAACACTATCTGATGTCCGCTGCTACCCGACAAGAAACCAACATGAAACCTATACGTACCTTTTTACCGATCTAACCTATGTAACAATACCATCAATAAGACCATCGAAATGGAACAAACTATTATCAGAACTTTATACTACTTTGGCCTCATTGTTATTTATATCATGACTAAATCACAATCTTCTTGACATCTAATCTTGTTCAACATTGTAGAACTTCAAATATGTCACAATGTCACATGTCAATGTAGATGTGCCAATATCTTGACTTCACCTTCTGTCATCGGGAACCCTTGGTCGTATGTTTCATTGTGACTTTTGAAGCTTCCCGAACACCAGGATGCCCGGTCCTTTCGAGATTTAGACCATCTGTGAATGGTTATCGTAGGATTGAACCCCCCTCCTCAATTCTCGAGCTTACATGATGCTTCACTCATTCAACCTATGCACTACCCTCGGGAGGATGTCCTCACCTCTGGGGCACCCAATGTTAAAGGTTTGGACTTTTGCCCTATCCACAGATTCTCAGCCTCATGTGATACTAACCTACCGATATATGAGATTCAATGCACAATGTTGTTTTTTCCCACACACATGCCGAATCACCTACAAGCATGTATATATGGTGCAATACTTCCCTGATCCACTCCTATATGTTCCGAATATGACTATTAAGAAATATAAGATTATCATAGTTTATATTCCGTTTAATTCACCACCTCCCTCATGCCCTCATTATTGTAATATAATTATAACGGATAGAACAAGCCCGTGTTGGGCTTTATTCCCGCCAAAACAGTTTGACCTAATATTTATTTCCAATTTAAATTATCTGGTGAATAAATCCTGATTCTGATATGCACTTAAGTATCTTCACATGGTGATGACCGTGTGTAACAAATTTCTAGAGAATCTAAAATCTTAGTCGCACAACCCTACCCCAGAAAGTTAGGCAGGTAGGTAAATACATATATTTATTCGAAGGTCAGGTTTTCCTTTCGCCGTGGATGGAAGAGTTAAGGTGATTTGGTCCAGATAACAAGTTCTTATGAAAATGTCATGAGAAAACTACTGTTTGCATCGATTGTCAAAATGATTTCTGAGAAGACAACGAATCCTCGACATCGACATCCTTGAACAAGGGAAATCCCCACCATATACTCGGGTCAATCCTAGAATACAGGCGAAAACTGCATTCCTCTATGGATTGGGGCATGGAATATTTGCCTTCACAATGTGTGATACAGGGGCCGCGGAGGGCCCCCCCCCCCACTTGTTATAGATCAATGTTATAAGTCCTATCTTAGATAGCACCAGTCCAACATTTAACAAGGCCGGTATAGAGTTCAGCCCCTCCACTTTCAAATGTGCTTCCTTGGCGAGCATTTTACGTTTGTTCACCTAAGAGTGGAGACAGGGGAGACAACTCTGACATTCCAAAATAAAATGATGACCTGTCTGAGAATCAGCAGAAAAAGTTCCCAGTCTACGAATTTTTGGACCCAGTCAGGGTGTAGTGGATAAGGGAAATCAATGCAGTATCAGATATCATATGGCCACTGTTAATTAATTGTTTGTTTCTCGTAACCTTGCTGGTAAAAATATACATGCTGAGCGCGATAATTATTAATTATTAACTTGCAAACCAATTGTGTACAAATATGAAGAAACTGAGCAAGTTTTACTCATGGAAATGTAAATCCCTCATGAATTTTAATTATTTGCCCTCAAAATATAGATGAGGGTTGGTTACGAGAAACGGAACATTAATTATCAGCGGCCTATGCTATCTGAAAATATCAGCATATGGGGTCGGACGAGGCTCAGTTTCGAGATACAGGGTGGAGGTCTGTTCCGGGGGTGGCGGGACAGGTGGATATACCCCCAGGGTGTAGTGGATGAGTGCAATCAATGCAATATCAGATATGCTATCTGAAAATATCAGCATATGAGGTCGGGCGAAACTTAGGTTTGGAGATACAACCAGAGTGAAGCTCAGTTCCGGGGGCGGGGATATACCCGAGTGTGTGGTGGGGCGAGGGATTTGGCTCAATGTCACACTCAAGCTTGTTTCACTCATATGGTGACAGTCATAGTGGACTAGTGTAGTCCAGGCAGTATCCGATATCATGCTATCTGAAAATATCAGCATATGGAGTCGGGTGAGACTTAGTTTCGGAAATAAATTAGGCTATGTTCCGAGTGTGGGGAAGAGGGGAGATACCCCCAGGGTGCAGTGAATGGGTGGAGTCCATGCAGCATCTGGTATGGCATCTGAAAATATCAGTATATGGGTTCGGGCGAAGCTTAGTACACATGCTACATGGTAGAGCTCAAACTTTTACAAAATCTTGAACACAAAACTTGTATCCTGCAATGTTGATGACAAACAACCAGCCAGCCAGACATCAAGCCATAGGACGGCTATTGCTTCGCAATTCGTCCAAAAACTGAATGTACATGTATGTTAGACAGTCTCCTTTGGAATTCGTTCTGCTCAAATTGAAGTGTTCTTTTTGGTGCATTGTATTACTAAATTTTGGAATGAAATCCGTACTCTGTAATTGAGGATACAATATCAAACAAGCAATAAACAGAGGTATGTGAAAAGACAAGCCCAAAAACCAAGAGTCTTGGTGTTTGAGACAACTGGACTTTGACCATGAGCCATAAACTGTCCTCAACTATTTCATGATTTTCTCAAGACTGTCCATCATATTAACATTTGATGTCAACCCATATTCAAAGTGTTTAATGCATGAACACAACATATTTTTTCTTTAGTTTGTTTCTTTACTCGAAGTTGCGGTGAAAGGGACACTAAGGCTGGACATATGGAATGCTCCAGTAACCTTTATGCATAGGTGGGGCCCTGGGGGGATGTGGTTTAATGTAACACTCAAAGTTATTTCACCAATATGGTGTCAACCAGTTTGAACTCGGAAGCCGGAGTATCCGGAGTGAACCATCAGCCGTCGGCGAGTAACAGGCAAACTTTCACACATGCACCAGCGGGGCTCGAACACAGGCCGTTTCAGCAGTGTGGGGCTAGCGATTACCAATCAGCCACTGAGCCCCATCTCTCCCCCCTCCCCCCCATGAATAGGTTATTGCATTATCATGTATGGTAAAGCTTTCTGATAACTGGACAGTTTACATGTTAGGACAACCTGGAAATTACAATATACATTGCTATGAAAAGCACCAGGCTAAAAATTGTTATTCCAATCGAACTGTTAGTGTTACTCGCAGAAGTCTGGAGCCATTTACTTGAGGGATTATTATCTGGATTTGCAAATATTACAAGTCTGCAGATGCTCACAGAGCCCACCGCTCTCTTCACTCTTGTGACATCTTTGCGATCTTAAATATGTTTGGTACATATCGGCTGTGTTAAATGTTTCGATCCCATGTCCTCTGAATATAACATCGCAAATTCTTGATCAATCTGAAAATGAATATGTATTTGCATAAATATTAATTGACAATTGACTTGATAGGACTGTCTGATGGAAATCAACGAAGCAATACTTAATTCCACTGTGACTGAGTATATAAAAAAAATTTCAATTGCCTAAAGGCAGGGTTGTCCTGTGAGATCGGAGGTTGAAAGGTTTGGCAGATCATAACACTCCCTTAGCGCATGCGTATTTCAACTGAAGAAGTCGCAAGAAGAACAAGAATGCGATCCTTCCACAGACCTGCATGCCGAATCAAACAGGTTGGGGAAAATACATTGATCGAGGTGTTATACCTTGATAGGGGTATAACACCTCGATCAAGTTATAGGCATATACCTCGATGGGTATATATACTTATACATTATATATAACCATACTGTGTGAGTATGATTATGGTACATGTAAATCTTCTGGAAATTCCTTCAAGCTATTAAAAATTACCCATTCCCCATTCGCCATTTCTTAACACAATTTAATCAATCGTTCTAATTGATTTGATCACCCTCCTTAATCTGTAAAACAAGAAAGAAATAATAATTTATCTGTTTGATTTGGTCCCATTTGATCAATAAGTTCTAATAAATTTGATCACCGGTGATTTTATCTTGGATTTCACATTCTGTGACTGAATTATTGGAGGATTTAATGTACCTATCGTGAACTGCAAAGCTTTTAATTTTATCTAAATTTTTGCTTATATACATCTTGTCTTATGTGACATAAATTTAATACGTTTTTGGGGCAAATATAGTTTGCAAAATTGTACTAATAATAATATTTAAGTTATCCTTTTATAAATCCGTCTTGAAAACGTGCATCGCTTGTCTCTTTTGGTTTGTAGAACGTTATAACGTTATAGTGGTCCCCTTCATTCAAGTTTTATTCAAATGTGACGTCATGCTACGTCGGATGAATGAACGAGGACCACTATAACGTCATGACGTTCCAAAAACAACGGGAGGCAAGCGATGACGTTTTTAAAAGCTCTGGCTCTCGGTATAAGGTTTGACTTCTCCTATACCCAAAATAAAACAATAACCCACAGAACTATTACCACACATAATTGTAACAACTATAGAAGTTCTTGTTTTAAGACATTTTAACAGAACATTGGAAAGCTTTTCAGTTCACCTTTAACGGGAATTGTCAGTGTAGGTAAGTGGAACAAACATCTTGGGAAGTTACATAACGTGGAGTTCTGCTTGTCGAAATTACCTGTGGAAATGTATGTTAAACATTTGTATATGTGTCACTCGCTCCTGCATAATCATGTAAATCTGCAACAGTAAACCCTTCTTCTGGTGAAAGAAAACTTAAACTTTGAACATTTAAATATTCCTATCGTAGATGGTGAAGCGCCTGCATGCCACATTAATACTGGGATGTAGTTAATAAATTTAAGTTTATTAGTTATCCAGTCGAACATTATATGACGTATGGTTACTCTCGATCGGATTATATTTGTCGTCTTTTAATAGTGACTGATAGAAAGCAGGAGAACGCGAGGCGCATTTAAAATCTTACCGTTATCAGGAGCCTGACACCTCAGATGCCTTTTCGTTGGCGATTGCCAGTGTCTCTATATACACATGTTCTCTGTGATGAAGCAAGCAATAAAAGCTAGAAACACGAGAGTACAAAATTGTTGGTCGTTCCAATCATATGGTGTATTGCAGAGTGTATATAGTATTACAGTAACTCGAACCAATCATATGGTGTATTGCAGAGTGTATATAGTATTACAGTAACTCGAACCAATCATATGATGTATTGCAGAGTGTATATAGTATTACAGTAACTCGAACCAATCATATGGTGTATTGCAGAGTGTATATAGTATTACAGTAACTCGAACCAATCATATGGTGTATTGCAGAGTGTATATAGTATTACAGTAACTCGAACCAATCATATGGTGTATTGCAGAGTGTATATAGTATTACAGTAACTCGAACCAATCATATGGTGTATTGTAGAGTGTATATAGTATTACAGTAACTCGAACCAATCATATGATGTATTGCAGAGTGTATATAGTATTACAGTAACTCGAACCAATCATATGATGTATTGCAGAGTGTATATAGTATTACAGTAACTCGAACCAATCATATGGTGTATTGCAGAGTGTATATAGTATTACAGTAACTCGAACCAATCATATGGTGTATTGTAGAGTGAATATAGTATTACAGTAACTCGAACCAATCAAATGGTGTATTGTAGAGTGTATATAGTATTACAGTAACTCGAACCAATCATATGATGTATTGCAGAGTGTATATAGTATTACAGTAACTCGAACCAATCATATGATGTATTGTAGAGTGTATATAGTATTACAGTAACTCGAACCAATCATATGATGTATTGCAGAGTGTATATAGTATTACAGTAACTCGAACCAATCATATGATGTATTGCAGAGTGTATATAGTATTACAGTAACTCGAACCAATCATATGGTGTATTGCAGAGTGTATATAGTATTACAGTAACTCGAACCAATCATATGGTGTATTGCAGAGTGTATATAGTATTACAGTAACTCGAACCATTCATATGATGTATTGCAGAGTGTATATAGTATTACAGTAACTCGAAAACTCATTACTGCGCATAAGTAACTATGTGGGGTTCATTTGAAAAAAAACATGCTCCATTTCAAAGTACATAACATTTAGTTGCTGTAACCATTGAATCACTGTACATGGGAAGAATGTTAAACTTTTGCTTTTGGCTTTCCTTGCTCTAGAATTATTTGCCTGCTTATTTTGAAATATTTTCAAACCAGGACCATGAGGACGGATGTAGTTGTGTGTGTGTAATCGGAAACATTTTCGCAATATATTTGCTGCATATCGACAAAGTATTCCAAACCACCGAGATAGAAACCTGTTCAATGTCATGGTCACAGTTTCATGTGAATTCCCTGTTACAGTTAAATACACTCTTAAAACTAAAGTGTTGTATACAACATTTATAATGTTGTAAATTATAACACTTTGATAAGTGTGGAGGAGGAAAAACATGTGTAAATGTTAATTTAACACTTTCGAAAGTGTTGCTGGTTTCAATACTTTGTAAAGTGTTGGATTTCAACATTTTAAAAGTGCTATGATCTCGTTTCTAACCTTTATAAATGTTGAATTCTAAAACTTGTAAGTGTTGGATTTGTGTCCATATTTAACATTTGGTAAATGTTGACTTTCAGCACTTTGCAAGTGTTGGGATTCAACTCTTTGTAAGCGTTGGTATTCAAAAAGGAGATGGCATGATAAGGTGGCATTTTGGCCTATATACATGGTGCAGTTGAACTTTCATGTGAGAACTATAATCTTAATACAATCAAGCTAGAACTTTCACATAATATTGTATACATATATTGTCTCGTCATTAGATTAAAACAATTATTTTTAGGACATTTTAATTTCTTGATTTCAACTGCACCATGTATACTTATGCCGCCTTATCGTACCATCTACTTTTAAAGCATTTCACAAAAATTGCCTGTTAAAATTTGCAACAGCAACACAGTAATCCTTCTATGATCGGTTTCAACTCCCCCACAGACAAATTGCTGTGGAAATGTAACTGTGGTACTTGTGTGAGTGTAGGTCATATTCAAGATAATGATTTAAAGAACATACCAAAATAAAGTTCACTTGCATTCAGTCACAGACGAATAAAAACAGGAGCGAGATTGAAGTCTGACCCCTTGACATCTGCAGGACATAATTGTAGTAATGCAAAGAACTGAACAGATTTGTGACAATGTATCGTTAAGACCTGTTAAGCAAGAAGCAGGGTATGAACTTTATAAAGTTTATGTTAGATATGACAAACTTGCAGAAGTACCAAAGTTACATTTTAAAATAAGCATCCCTCCATTTGTATGACAAACAAGAATAAAAAAATAATGCAAGCGTATGTTTTTTTAATGCAACAATATGAGAAGTGTTCATGAATATATTTTCACAATAAAATTCATTAAGGTCACTGTTACTTAGTTTCTCATGACCCCCTCACATCTATATGTAAGGGCAAATGATTAGAGTTCATATGGGACTTAAATTTTTCAAAAGATCTCCTTTTCTTCATATTTACAAGCATTTGGTTGGGAGGAACCATAATTAATAATTGTCGCACTCAGTACGTCTCTTTTTACAAGCAAGGTCATGAGGAACAAACAAACATTTAATGTAACCCATGACCAGAATGCATTTAATCATTGCTTAATATTTCTGTGATATGGTGGTAAAACAATAATGGGTGATAAATGGGCCACTTCTGATCCAGAATGGGTTAAATGTCAATGTCACTGATTTTGGACTTCTTGTCCATTTGCATATGCGATACAAGGTTGCTCAGGATTGCACCCAAAAATCGGTCGATCACACAGATTTCTGATAAGATTTCTTTCATCCGATCACATGCATGTGTGAACTAAGTCTGGTGCTCCTAGGCATAATCATTCTTGACATATGGGGGTATTGCGAATACAGACCGACATATCCCCTGTTGATATGAGGACAACACCCCAAGAAAGCCTAAGCCTTCTCATTCTTGAAATATGTTGGTAAAAACAACTGCTAGTAAGTGAATGTATGAGTGGAATATTTTCAGTCCACATGTGTCGCAGACTGATGGTGATCCAGACAAAAACTGACACAATCAGAACTCACCGAACACAAGAGCTTTGACATGAGACATCGCAGATTTTGGTGATCATCTCTCTAAATCTGATTGGCAGTCTCTCTTTCTCAGAGTCTCAGAATCATAGTCTCGAGGAGTAAAAAGAATGAGGTTAGTTGATCAGCATATTCCAGATTGAATTTATTATGCAGCTCGAAAAGCCTATCAACTGCAAAAGTTATGTCGTTCCTGCAAGGTATCGCAACGCTGTCGACAATGATGAAATATTAGGATACTGCATTACTCGTTCCCAGGCAAAGGACATATGGCTGTGACCTCCTGCCTATAGGTAGTGAACTGCACTGGTTCCAACCTGAGAAAGAGTGTAAGATGATTCTATTTCAAAATTTGCATTCAACCAGTCTAATAGTAACTGAAGTACAATCTAACTCAAGATATTTTGGGACCCATTCTTTTCATTATATAAATGACATTGCTAACGTTTCGAATTTACTCGACGTTATTCTATTCGCGGGCGACACAAGCGCCACATATTCCAATATAGACTAGAAAACAGCCATGGAGACATCAAACGTAGAAATAAACAAACTTCTAACCTGGTTCTCTTGCAACAAACTATCTCTAAACGTCCAAAAAACAAAGTATATGGTTGTAAATCCAACAAGAACTGCCAAAAATATACCAAAATTATTTATAGATGGCCAAGATGTTGAACTTGTCCACAGCTATAAATTTCTCGGCGTATATCTGAATGATAAACTCAACTGGAAGAATCACATAGACAACCTCTCATCAAAACTGTCACGCAATATCGGTGTTTTGAATAACATAAAGCATTGCATAAACAAACAAACCTTATTGAATCTGTATCATTCACTCTTTTATTCCTATCTATCATATTGTAATCTAATCTGGGCTAACACATATTCTTCTCATCTATCACCTATTGTGCTCCTGCAAAAACGAATCATTCGTATTATAACTTGTAGTGACAGGCTCTCTCACACCGAACCCCTTTTCTCTCAAACAAATATTCTACCGTTCACAAAACTCAATAACTATCTCACATTAACTTTCCCCACCGATTTGTGCATTCGCCTTTCCGTTTGCCTAATCACTCTTTATCATGCTTCACAATGTTATCCACAGTTCATAGTTACCCTACTAGACATGTAAACTTGAATCTATACAGGCCATATTTTACGAATCAAGCAACACTCCATTCAATCAAAGCTAAAGGTCCTAAATTATGGAATTCTATTCCCAGTGCATTCAAATGTATCGAGTCAGAATCGATATTTAAGCGCAATTTCAAAATATTCTAATTAGCTAAATAATTCTACATCTCAAACCTCAGTATAATCGTACGGGATCATCTCCGGTGAAAAGGGACATTGTACATATGTTTAAATAAATATATATATATATCTCTCTCTATATATATATCTTTTTACTGTATATTCACTCTGTGAATGTAAACTTATATCTAACCTTATATAATTTAGATGTGTAAAAAAATTGTACGGAACATATTTTGTCACCTTTAGTATTTATGCGTGTGTGTTTATATATGTGCATGAGAGTGTGTGTGTGTGTATATGTATATACATGTATATGTGTGTATTCCTACGAAGTAGGCTACAGATCGCAAATTGTCCGGTAATGAATGAGTCAGTCAGGCAGTCAGTCAGTCCATCCGAGTCCTTTCGTCGGCAAAATAAGGAGAACCTTTGACATTAGAACCTTGATTTTTGGCACGAACGTGCATTAGGGCATTGTTACCAGCAAGTTCTGAGCTGACCGAATTCTGATGAAAATTTGATTTATAATTATTTTTTTTTATTATTTATTGATAGCTCAGCGAGTGCACTGTCATTCCCATTGGGAACCCTTGGCTGTATATTTCACCTTATATATAACACAGTACAAAACGTGATGGGATAATGAGATAGGAAATACTAATTTCCCATCATTTGTTAGTGCATTTATCTACACTGCTATTACCAACTTGTCATTCTTAATACACACAATTCAGTATATTGTTATAGATATAGATATATGTAAACTGTGGCCTTTAAGGTGTATCCTATTTCACATCCAAACATTTCATCACAGATCTTTGAATTATGGACGCGGATATTCTCTGATGGACGATGGCTGGATTATGAATGACGGACTAGAAACTTGTAATTCAAATTTAGGTCAAATTGCCACTGATTGTGAAATATCCTACATCAACCAATTAAGTCAGCCTGGTGCAGTAACCTAGCAGAACAAAGAAAGATCTGGTATCATCCTTCAGATTAGCCTGTGAGCAACAATGATAAAAGTTTACTGAGGGTGAAACAAAGCCATCCTGCAAGCCACCCAAGGAATTTATCAGCTTGTGTTGGGACCTTTTGTTGGTATCATGTAAGTTGTTTAGTAGTTTACTCATTCAAATATTTTCTGTTATTCAACAGACAAATTTCTTTACTGGTTTTAATTGTTTAAGTTTTAATGGGTTTCAACTGCTACAGATAGTAACATAGTACTGATACTGTAGAAATGGGTAGTGTGAATTTAATTATTCCATGTTTAGTACAATTTGTTCACATGAATGGTGGAATGTCTGGACTCTCAAATGAAAGTGTGTTATACATGTACATACCTCAAGCATGAGGTTGCAATTAAGGTATAACCAAAGAAATTTCGTGACAATTATTGAATCTAAGTAGTCCCCTACCTAACAAAATTAGCTTAATAAAAAAGTCCTTCCTGGCGTAAATTGTGTTCTTTTGAGAGAGAATGGTATTTGCTGAGTTAAGAATTTCCTGTATAAAGATAGGTTGTTCAAGGAGGCTTGTTTTTGCCGCTGTTGTGTGCATCGATTGTATGGATACATGATATATGCACCCAGAGCCCTGATCTACAGCTGTATAAAACTCAACATCTGGCATTGACGGCATGTTTAAAGGGTCTTAATTTATTTTCTTTGGGTAGAATTTAACTAGATAAAGTAACTTTGATCATGATGTGAAAATTTCAGCACGGTTTTTTTTGTACTTCTTGAATATTGACTATATATCACACTGGGATATAATTTAAACAAAAACATTACATGTGTAATTATGTCTAAATTTTTCTTGTCATTTCAAATCTTGATCCATTTTGATTCCTTCATTAAGGGATACAGAATCACTGCCACGGAGTTTTATATTCAATCTGTTTCCTTTAGTTAAAAAATTGTAAAATTAAATCGGCGATCGTTATTTATTTTTGGAATGAAGGCGCATTAGGAGACTGTTACCAACAAATTCTGAGCTGACCTACTTTTGATGAAAATTTCTGGTGATTTTTGATGAAAATCACTGGCGATTCTGACTTGGGCGGTGCCCATCTTAATATAGGCAGGATTTCAACTGGGGGTGGGGATTTCCAAGAGTTCAGTTCGCGTTCGAGTCCTAATGCCTACTCTACTTCGTAGGTCCCGTGACGTTAGTCACACTGCTCATGTATAGATCTTATGTTTCGAATAATATGTATACTTTATGAGTCGCATGTATATATGGTGCAATACTTCCCTGATCCACTCCTATATGTTCCGAATATGACTATTAAGAAATATAAGATTATCATAGTTTATATTCCGTTTAATTCACCACCTCCCTCATGCCCTCATTATTGTAATATAATTATAACAGGGATAGAACAAGCCCGTGTTGGGCTTTATTCCCGCCAAAACATTTTGACCTAATATTTATTTCCAATTTAAATTATCTGGTGAATAAATCCTGATTCTGATATGCACTTAAGTATCTTCACATGGTGATGACCGTGTGTAACAAATTTCTAGAGAATCTAAAATCTTAGTCGCACAACCCTACCCCAGAAAGTTAGGCAGGTAGGTAAATACATATATTTATTCGAAGGTCAGGTTTTCCTTTCGCAGTGGATGGAAGAGTTAAGGTGATTTGGTCCAGATAACAAGTTCTTATGAAAATGTCATGAGAAAACTACTGTTTGCATCGATTGTCAAAATGATTTCTGAGAAGACAACGAATCCTCGACATCGACATCCTTGAACAAGGGAAATCCCCACCATATACTCGGGTCAATCCTAGAATACAGGCGAAAACTGCATTCCTCTATGGATTGGGGCATGGAATATTTGCCTTCACAATGTGTGATACAGGGGCCGCGGATAGATATAGATCAATGTTATAAGTCCTATCTTAGATAGCACCAGTCCAACATTTAACAAGGCCGGTATAGAGTTCAGCCCCTTCACTTTCAAATGTGCTTCTTGCTTGGCGAGCATTTTACGTTTGTTCACCTCAGAGTGGAGACAGGGGAGACAGTTCCCAGTCTACGAATGTTTGGACCCAGTCAGGGTGTAGTGGATAAGGGAAATCAATGCAGTATCAGATATCATATTGCCACTGTTAATTAATTGTTTGTTTCTCGTAACCTTGCTGGTAAAAATATACATGCTGAGCGCGATAATTATTAATTATTAACTTGCAAACCAATTGTGTACAAATATGAAGAAACTGAGCAAGTTTTACTCATGGAAATGTAAATCCCTCATGAATTTTAATTATTTGCCCTCAAAATATAGATGAGGGTTGGTTACGAGAAACGGAACATTAATTATCAGCGGCCTATGCTATCTGAAAATATCAGCATATGGGGTCGGACGAGGCTCAGTTTCGAGATACAGGGTGGAGGTCTGTTCCGGGGGTGGCGGGACAGGTGGATATACCCCCAGGGTGTAGTGGATGAGTGCAATCAATGCAATATCAGATATGCTATCTGAAAATATCAGCATATGAGGTCGGGCGAAACTTAGGTTTGGAGATACAACCAGAGTGAAGCTCAGTTCCGGGGGCGGGGATATACCCGAGTGTGTGGTGGGGCGAGGGATTTGGCTCAATGTCACACTCAAGCTTGTTTCACTCATATGGTGACAGTCATAGTGGACTAGTGTAGTCCAGGCAGTATCCGATATCATGCTATCTGAAAATATCAGCATATGGAGTCGGGTGAGACTTAGTTTCGGAAATAAATTAGGCTATGTTCCGAGTGTGGGGAAGAGGGGAGATACCCCCAGGGTGCAGTGAATGGGTGGAGTCCATGCAGCATCTGGTATGGCATCTGAAAATATCAGTATATGGGTTCGGGCGAAGCTTAGTACACATGCTACATGGTAGAGCTCAAACTTTTACAAAATCTTGAACACAAAACTTGTATCCTGCAATGTTGATGACAAACAACCAGCCAGCCAGACATCAAGCCATAGGACGGCTATTGCTTCGCAATTCGTCCAAAAACTGAATGTACATGTATGTTAGACAGTCTCCTTTGGAATTCGTTCTGCACAAATTGAAGTGTTCTTTTTGGTGCATTGTATTACTAAATTTTGGAATGAAATCCATACTCTGTAATTGAGGATACAATATCAAACAAGCAATAAACAGATGTATGTGAAAAGACAAGCCCAAAAACCAAGAGGCTTTCTGTTGCCAGGTGTTTGAGACAACTGGACATTTACCATGAGCCATAAACTGTCCTCAACTATTTCATGGTTTTCTCAAGACTGTCCATCATATTAACATTTGATGTCAACCCATATTCAAAGTGTTAATGCATGAACACAACATATTTTTTCTTTAGTTTGTTTCTTTACTCGAAGTTGCGGTGAAAGGGACACTAAGGCTGGACATATGGAATGCTGCAGTAACCTTTATGAATAGGTGGGGCCCTGGGGGGGATGTGGTTTAATGTAACACTCAAAGTTATTTCACCAATATGGTGTCAACCAGTTTGAACTCGGAAGCCGGAGTATCCGGAGTGAACCATCAGCCGTCGGCGAGTAACAGGCAAACTTTCACACATGCACCAGCGGGGCTCGAACACAGGCCGTTTCAGCAGTGTGGGGCTAGCGATTACCAATCAGCCACTGAGCCCCATCTCTCCCCCCTCCCCCCCATGAATAGGTTATTGCATTATCATGTATGGTAAAGCTTTCTGATAACTGGACAGTTTACATGTTAGGACAACCTGGAAATTACAATATACATTGCTATGAAAAGCACCAGGCTAAAAATTGTTATTCCAATCGAACTGTTAGTGTTACTCGCAGAAGTCTGGAGCCATTTACTTGAGGGATTATTATCTGGATTTGCAAATATTACAAGTCTGCAGTTCCTCACAGAGCCCACCGCTCTCTTCACTCTTGTGACATCTTTGCGATCTTAAATATGTTTGATACATATCGGCTGTGTTAAATGTTTCGATCCCATGTCCTCTGAATATAACATCGCAAATTCTTGATCAATCTGAAAATGAATATGTATTTGCATAAATATTAATTGACAATTGACTGGATAGGACTGTCTGATGGAAATCAACGAAGCAATACTTAATTCCACTGTGACTGAGTATAAAAAAAAAATTCCAATTGCCTAAAGGCAGGGTTGTCCTGTGAGATCGGAGGTTGACAGGTTTGGCAGATTATAACACTCCCTTAGCGCATGCGTATTTCAACTGAAGAAGTCGCAAGAAGAACAAGAATGCGATCCTTCCACAGACCTGCATGCCGAATCAAACAGGTTGGGGAAAATACATTGATCGAGGTGTTATACCTTGATAGGGGTATAACACCTCGATCAAGTTATAGGCATATACCTCGATGGGTATAGGGCTATGTCAGCTTCAGTTTTTATATATACTTATATATTATATATAACCATACTGTGTGAGTATGATTATGGTACATGTAAATCTTCCTCATTCCCCATTTCTTAACACAATTTAATCAATCGTTCTAATTGGTTTGACCACCCTCCTTAATCTGTAAAACAAGAAAGAAATAATAATTTATCTGTTTGATTTGGTCCCATTTGATCAATAGGTTCTAATAAATTTGATCACCGGTGATTTTATCTTGGATTTCACATTCTGTGACTGAATTATTGGAAGATTTAATGTACCTATCGTGAACTGCAAAGCTTTTAATTTTATCTAAATTTTTGCTTATATACATCTTGTCTTATGTGACATAAATTTAATACGTTTTTGGGGCAAATATAGTTTGCAAAATTGTACTAATAATAATATTTAAGTTATCCTTTTATAAATCCGTCTTGAAAACGTGCATCGCTTGTCTCTCTTGGTTTGTAGAACGTTATAACGTTATAGTGGTCCCCTTCATTCAAGTTTTATTCAAATGTGACGTCATGCTACGTCGGATGAATGAACGAGGACCACTATAACGTCATGACGTTCCAAAAACAACGGGAGGCAAGCGATGACGTTTTTAAAAGCTCTGGCTCTCGGTATAAGTTTTGACTTCTCCTATACCCAAAATAAAACAATAACCCACAGAACTATTACCACACATAATTGTAACAACTATAGAAGTTCTTGTTTTAAGACATTTTAACAGAACATTGGAAAGCTTTTCAGTTCACCTTTAACGCGAATTGTCAGTGTAGGTAAGTGGAACAAACATCTTGGGAAGTTACATACCGTGGAGTTCTGCTTGTCGAAATTACCTGTACAATTACCTGTTGAACTTTCATGTGAGAACTATAATCTTAATACAATCAAGCTAGAACTTTCACATAATATTGTATACATATATTGTCTCGTCATTAGATTAAAACAATTATTTTTATGACATTTTAATTTCTTGATTTCAACTGCACCATGTATACTTATGCCGCCTTATCGTACCATCTACTTTTAAAGCATTTCACAAAAATTGCCTGTTAAAATTTGCAACAGCAACACAGTAATCCTTCTATGATCGGTTTCAACTCCCCCTCAGACAAATTGCTGTGGAAATGTAACTGTGGTACTTGTGTGAGTGTAGGTCATATTCAAGATAATGATTTAAAGAACATACCAAAATAAAGTTCACTTGCATTCAGTCACAGACGAATAAAAACAGGAGCGAGATTGAAGTCTGACCCCTTGACATCTGCAGGACATAATTGTAGTAATGCAAAGAACTGAACAGATTTGTGACAATGTATCGTTAAGACCTGTTAAGCAAGAAGCAGGGTATGAACTTTATAAAGTTTATGTTAGATATGACAAACTTGCAGA
This sequence comes from Hanleya hanleyi, assembly GCA_036873755.1. Lineage (NCBI taxonomy): Eukaryota > Metazoa > Mollusca > Polyplacophora > Lepidopleurida > Hanleyidae > Hanleya > Hanleya hanleyi. The sequence goes on along the minus strand of JAVTVY010017221.1, from coordinate 41,583 downwards.
AGTACCAAAGTTACATTTTAAAATAAGCATCCCTCCATTTGTATGACAAACAAGAATAAAAAATAATGCAAGAGTATGCTTTTTTAATGCAACAATATGAGAAGTGTTCATGAATATATTTTCACAATAAAATTCATTAAGGTCACTGTTACTTAGTTTCTCATGACCCCCTCACATCTATATGTAAGGGCAAATGATTAGAGTTCATATGGGACTTAAAATTTTCAAAAGATCTCCTTTTCTTCATATTTACAAGCATTTGGTTTGGAGGATCCATAATTAATAATTGTCGCACTCAGTACGTCTCTTTTTACAAGCAAGGTCATGAGGAACAAACAAACATTTAATGTAACCCATGACCAGAATGCATTTCATCATTGCTTAATATTCTTGTGATATGGTGGTAAAACAATAATGGGTGATAAATGGGCCACTTCTGATCCAGAATGGGTTAAATGTCAGTGTCACTGATTTTGGACTTCTTGTCCATTTGCATATGCGATACAAGGTTGCTCAGGATTGCACCCAAAAATCGGTCGATCACACAGATTTCTGATAAGATTTCTTTCATCCGATCACATGCATGTGTGAACTAAGTCTGGTGCTCCTAGGCATAATCATTCTTGAGATATGGTGGTATTGCGAATACAGACCGACGTATCCCCTGTTGATATGAGGACAACACCCCAAGAAAGCCTAAGCCTTCTCATTCTTGAAATATGTTGGTAAAAACAACTGCTAGTAAGTGAATGTATGAGTGGAATATTTTCAGTCCACATGAGTCACAGACTGATGGTGATCCAGACAAAAACTGACACAATCAGAATTCACCGAACACAAGAGCTTTGACATGAGACAACGCAGATTTTGGTGATCATCTCTCTAAATCTGATTGGCAGTCTCTCTTTCTCAGAGTCTCAGAATCATAGTCTCGAGGAGTAAAAAGAATGAGGTTAGTTGATCAGCATATTCCAGATTGAATTTATTATGCAGCTCGAAAAGCCTATCAACTGCAAAAGTTATGTCGTTCCTGCAAGGTATCGCAACGCTGTCGACAATGATGAAATATTAGGATACTGCATTACTCGTTCCCAGCCAAAGGACATATGGCTGTGACCTCCTGCCTCTAGGTAGTGAACTGCACTGGTTCCAACCTGAGAAAGAGTGTAAGATGATTCTATTTCAAAATTTGCATTCAACCAGTCCAATAGTAACTGAAGTTCAATCTAACTCAAGACATTTTGGGACCCATTCTTTTCATTATCTATATAAATGACATTGCTAACGTTTCGAATTTACTCGACGTTATTCTATTCGCGGACGACACAAGCGCCACATATTCCAATATAGACTTGAAAACAGCCATGGAGACATCAAACGTAGAAATAAACAAACTTCTAACGTGGTTCTCTTGCAACAAACTATCTCTAAACGTCCAAAAAACAAAGTATATGGTTGTAAATCCAACAAGAACTGCCAAAAATATACCAAAATTATTTATAGATGGCCAAGATGTTGAACTTGTCCACAGCTATAAATTTCTCGGCGTATATCTGAATGATAAACTCAACTGGAAGAATCACATAGACAACCTCTCATCAAAACTGTCACGCAATATCGGTGTTTTGAATAACGTAAAGCATTGCATAAACAAACAAACCTTATTGAATCTGTATCATTCGCTCTTTTATTCCTATCTATCATATTGTAATCTAATCTGGGCTAACACATATTCTTCTCATCTATCACCTATTGTGCTCCTGCAAAAACGAATCATTCGTATTATAACTTGTAGTGACAGGCTCTCCCACACCGAACCCCTTTTCTCTCAAACAAATATTCTACCGTTCACAAAACTCAATGACTATCTCACATTAACTTTCGCCCACCGATTTGTGCATTCGCCTTTCCGTTTGCCTAATCACTCTTTATCATGCTTCGCAATGTTATCCACAGTTCATAGTTACCCTACTAGACATGTAAACTTGAATCTATACAGGCCATATTTTACGAATCAAGCAACACTCCACACAATCAAAGCTAAAGGTCCTAAATTATGGAATTCTATTCCCAGTGCATTAAAATGTATCGACTCAGAATCGCTATTTAAGCGCAATATCAAAATATTCTTATTAGCTAAATAATTCTACATCTCAAACCTCAGTATAATCATACGGGATCATCTCCGGTGAAAAGGGACATTGTATATATGTTTAAATAAATATATATATATATATCTCTCTCTATATATATATCTTTTTACTGTATATTCATTCTGTGAATGTAAACTTATATCCAACCTTATATAATTTAGATGTGTAAAAAATTTGTACGGAACATATTTTGTCACCTTTAGTATTTATGCGTGTGTGTTTATATATGTGCATGAGAGTGTGTGTGTGTGTATATATATATATGTGTGTGTATTCCTACGAAGTAGGCTACAGATCGCAAATTGTCCGGTAATGAGTGAGTCAGTCAGGCAGTCAGTCAGTCCATCCGAGTCCTTTCGTCGGCAAAATAAGGAGAACCATTGACATTAGAACCTTGATTTTTGGCACGAACGTGCATTAGGCCATTGTTACCAGCAAGTTCTGAGCTGACCGAATTCTGATGAAAATTTGATTTATAATTATTTTTTTTATTATTTATTGATAGCTCAGCGAGTGCACTGTCATGCCCATTGGGAACCCTTGGCTGTATGTTTCACTGTATATATAACACAGTACAAAACGTGATGGGATAATGAAATAGGGAATGCTAATTTCCCATCATTTGTTAGTGCATTTATCTACACTGCTATTACCAACTTGTCATTCTTAATACACACAATTCAGTATATTGTTATAGATATATGTAAACTGTGGCCTTTAACGTGTATCCTATTTCACATCCAAACGTTTCATCACAGATCAGGCTTCAAATTTAGGTCAAATTGCCACTGATGGTGAAATATCCTACATCAACCAATTAAGTCAGCCTGGTGCAATAACCCAGCAGAACAAAGAAAGATATGGTATCATCCTTCAGATTAGCCTGTGAGCAACAATGATAAAAGTTTACTGAGGGTGAAACAAAGCCATCCTGCAAGCCACCCAAGGAATTTATCAGCTTGTGTTGGGACATTTTGTTGGTATCATGTAAGGTGTTTAGTAGTTTACTCATTCAAATATTTTCTGTTATTCAACAGACAAATTTCTTTACTGGTTTTAATTGTTTAAGTTTTACCGGGTTTCAACTGCTACAGATAGTAACATAGTACTGATACTGTAGAAATGGGTAGTGTGAATTTAATTATTCCATGTTTAGTACAATTTGTTCACATGAATGGTGGAATGTCTGGACTCTCAAATGAAAGTGTGTTATACATGTACATACCTCAAGCATGAGGAACAAACATGGTTGCAATTAAGGTATAACCAAGAAATTTCGTGACAATTATTGAATCTAAGTAGGCCCCTACCTAACAAAATTAGCTTAATAAAAAAGGCCTTCCTGGCGTAAATTGTTTTCTTTTGAGAGAGAATGGTATTTTCTGAGTTCAGAATTTCCTGTATAAATATAGGTTGTTCAAGGAGGCTTTGTTTTCGCCGCTGTTGTGTGCATCAAGTGTATGGAAACATGATATATGCACCCAGAGCCCTGATCTACAGCTGTATAAAACTCAACATCTGGCATTGACGGCATGTTTAAAGGGTCTTAATTTATTTTCTTTGGGTAGAATTTAACTAGATAAAGTAACTTTGATCATGATGTGAAAATTTGAGCACGTACTTCTCGTTTTTTTGTACTTCTTGAATATTGACTATATATCACACTGGGATATAATTTAAACAAAAACATTACATGTGTAATTATGTCTAAATTTTTCTTGTCATTTCAAATCTTGATCCATTTTGATTCCTTCATTAAGGGATACAGAATCACTGCCACGGAGTTTTATTATTCAATCTGTTTCCTTTAGTTAAAAAATTGTAAAATTAAATCGGCGATCGTTATTTATTTTTGGAATGAAGGCGCATTAGGAGACTGTTACCAACAAGTTCTGAGCTGACCTACTTTTGATGAAAATTTCTGGTGATTTTTGATGAAAATCACTGACGATTCTGACTTGGGCGGTGCCCATCTTAATATAGGCAGGATTTCAACTGGGGGTGGGGATTTCCAAGAGTTCAGTTCGCGTTCGAGTCCTAATGCCTACTCTACTTCGTAGGTCCTGTGACGTTAGTCACACTGCTCATGTATATATCTTATGTTTCGAATAATATGTATACTTTATGAGTCGCATGTATATATGGCGCAATACTTCCCTGATCCACTCCTATATGTTCCGAATATGACTATTAAGAAATATAAGATTATCATAGTTTATATTCCGTTTAATTCACCACCTCCCTCATGCCCTCATTATTGTAATATAATTATAACAGGGATAGAACAAGCCCGTGTTGGGCTTTATTCCCGCCAAAACATTTTGACCTAATATTTATTTCCAATTTAAATTATCTGGTGAATAAATTCTGATTCTGATATGCACTTAAGTATCTTCACATGATGATGACAGTGTGTAACAAATTTCTAAAGAATCTAGAATCTTAGTCGCACAACCCTACCCCAGAAAGTTAGGCAGGTAGGTAAATACATATATTTATTCGAAGGTCAGGTTTTCCTTTCGCGGTGGATGGAAGAGTTAAGGTGATTTGGTCCAGATAACAAGTTCTTATGAAAATGTCATGAGAAAACTACTGTTTGCATCGATTGTCAAAATGATTTCTGAGAAGACAATGAATCCTCGACATCGGCATCCTTGAACAAGGGAAACCCCCACCATATAATCGGGTCAATCCTAGAATACAGGCGAAAACTGCATTCCTCTATGGATTGGGGCATGGAATATTTGCCTTCACAATGTGTGATACAGGGGCCGCGGAGCGCGCTCCCCCCCCACCCCCTCACACTTGTTATAGATCGATGTTATAAGTCCTATCTTAGATAGCACCAGTCCAACATTTAACAGGGCCGGTATAGAGTTCAGCCCCTCCACTTTCAAATGTGCTTCGCGGCTCCTGTGATACATGTTCACATCGCCGACTGCCGGAGAGCAAAATACTTGCTTGGCGAGCATTTTACGTTTGTTCACCTAAGAGTGGAGACAGGGGAGACAACTCTGACATTCCAAAATAAAATGATGACCTGTCTGAGAATCAGCAGAAAAAGTTCCCAGTCTACGAATTTTTGGACCCAGTCAGGGTGTAGTGGATAAGGGAAATCAATGCAGTATCAGATATGATAGCATATGGAGTCGGGTGAGACTTAGTTTCGGAAATAGAGAGAATTAAGCTATGTTCCGAGTGTGGGGAAGAGGGGAGATACCCCCAGGGTGCAGTGAATGGGTGGAGTCCATGCAGCATCTGGTATGGCATCTGAAAATATCAGTATATGGGGTCGGGCGAAGCTTAGTACACATGATACATGGTAGAGCTCAAACTTTTACAAAATGTTGAACACAAAACTTGTATCCTGAAATGTTGATGACAAACAACCAGCCAGCCAGACATCAAGCCATAGGACGGCTATTGCTTCGCAATTCGTCCAAAAACTGAATGTACATGTATGTTAGACAGTCTCCTTTGGAATTCGTTCTGCACAAATTGAAGTGTTCTTCTTGGTGCATTGTATTACTAAATTTTGGAATGAAATCCATACTCTGTAATTGAGGATACAATATCAAACAAGCAATAAACAGATGTATGTGAAAAGACAAGCCCAAAAACCAAGAGGCTTTCTGTTGCCAGGTGTTTGAGACAACTGGACTTTGACCATGAGCCATAAACTGTCCTCAACTATTTCATGGTTTTCTCAAGACTGTCCATCATATTAACATTTGATGTCAACCCATATTCAAAGTGTTAATGCATGAACACAACATATTTTTTCTTTAGTTTGTTTCTTTACTCGAAGTTGCGGTGAAAGGGACACTAAGGCTGGACATATGGAATGCTGCAGTAACCTTTATGAATAGGTGGGGCCCTGGGGGGGATGTGGTTTAATGTAACACTCAAAGTTATTTCACCAATATGGTGTCAACCAGTTTGAACTCGGAAGCCGGAGTATCCGGAGTGAACCATCAGCCGTCGGCGAGTAACAGGCAAACTTTCACACATGCACCAGCGGGGCTCGAACACAGGCCGTTTCAGCAGTGTGGGGCTAGCGATTACCAATCAGCCACTGAGCCCCATCTCTCCCCCCTCCCCCCCATGAATAGGTTATTGCATTATCATGTATGGTAAAGCTTTCTGATAACTGGACAGTTTACATGTTAGGACAACCTGGAAATTACAATATACATTGCTATGAAAAGCACCAGGCTAAAAATTGTTATTCCAATCGAACTGTTAGTGTTACTCGCAGAAGTCTGGAGCCATTTACTTGAGGGATTATTATCTGGATTTGCAAATATTACAAGTCTGCAATTCCTCACTAAGCCCACCGCTCTCTTCACTCTTGTGACATCTTTGCGATCTTCAATATGTTTGGTACATATCGGCTGTGTTAAAAGTTTCGATCCCGTGTCCTCTGAATATAGCATCGCAAATTCTTGATCAATCTGAAAATGAATATGTATTTGCATAAATATTAATTGACAATTGACTGGAGAGGACTGTCTGATGGAAATCAACGAAGCAATACTTAATTCCACTGTGACTGAGTATATCAAAAAAATTCCAATTGCCTAAAGGCAGGGTTGTCCTGTGAGATCGGAGGTTGAAACGTTTGGCAGATCATAACACTCCCTTAGCGCATGCGTATTTCAACTGAAGAAGTCGCAAGAAGAACAAGAATGCGATCCTTCCACAGACCTGCATGCCGAATCAAACAGGTTGGGAAAAATACCTTGATCGAGGTATTATACCTTGATAGGGGTATAACACCTCGATCAAGTTATAGGCATATACCTCGATGGGTATAGGGCTATGTCAGCTTCAGTTTTTATATATTTATACATCCCCACATACCCCGGACTGCATGGATCTTTCAACAGCATCTATGGCTTCATTGTCGGAATGTTCCATGATTTTCATCAACTTATTGCTTCGTTTTATGCGACTATGTAATCATTCAAATTAGCCACTCTAAGTCTAATATTTACAAACTGAAACATGGCTTCAAATGACATTCGGTGAAATTTATTCTGTAAATGAAAATAGCATGTGATTGCATACTTCGATGTCAAAGTCATATCCAGGTTGCATGAATGTAGATGCATTGACTGATGCATTAGATTAAATTGTCTGATGCAATGCACAATCTCCTAGCATGCACACACATGGCAGGGTCATAATACCCAGAGCAGAGGTCTGTTTTTATGTGCACATGCTAGCAGTTTAGATTATGTGTCTTGCTAGCAGTTCAGATTATGTGTCTGTCAGTTTAATTTGATTTATTAACTAGGCCTAGCCTCTCAAATTCTGCAATTTGTGTATGACCTTTACATGGAAATATGCCACCACATGCCATTTTCATTTAGAAAATATATTTCATCTTAGATGTCATTTGAAGCTAGGTTTCATTTTTGAAATTTTGAAGTGGCTAATTTGAATGATTTAGTCGCATATAACGAAGCAATAAGTTGCTGTGAAAATCATAGAACAATGAAGCCATAGATGCTATTGAAAGATCCATGCACTCTGGGGTACGTGTGGATGTCCCTTTTTGATAAATATATAAAAACTGAAGTTGACATAGCCCTATACACTCCAACGAGGTATTCGCCTCAAGCATGTCAAGGTGTTTTCCCAACCTTTAAATAATAAAGACTTTAGGTATGCGGGCAGTGAAAGACATATGTTCAGTGGTAGGGCACCGGCAGGGCTTGTTTCTTTATGGGAATCCGATTCCCGTCAGCACTCCCGCAAAATAATTTATGGGAATCCAACAGATTCCCATAAAATAATAGCAATCTGCATAGAAATGATAGCATTGGATTCTCGTGGATTCTCATAAAGCTGGGTTGCGAGAATCTACATGTATTTGAATTCCCTTGAATTTTGTCGAAAAACAAGGCATGGAGGGTAAGTATAAGAGTACAAACAGCATTTTGGGAATATGGCACCACATGATTTTGTCTTGTAGAACCAGTGAAAAATACCCATCAAGTTAAGAGTGGATGTACAGATAAACAACAACAACAATAACAAGTAGAACATGGTTATTTTATAATACAACCCGGCCTTGTGTAGGGGGCAGAGCTGATGCAACTGTATGTAAAAAATTACCTGATGCAACTACGGGCTTGGGATTAGTTCTCATCATACGCTTTTCATGGTTTATTTTAATGTATATAAGTAATTTCTTGAGAGACACAACAACTGACCTAGGCTGGCTAATGCTGGGATCAAGACCCTTCCCTTGGATTACGTGACCTATCCCTGCACGTGTGGGAGCAGTTATTATTATTATTATTTCCTTTATTTCCTCCTAGTGGAGAGCATATGCATAGTCATACATGTAATCATTTCTCGGTAGACGAACAATCAGTATTTACATTTGGGAAATTATAATTATTTACACAGTTTAGCTTACGTTATTTATTTTTCTCTGACTTTATCGTATCGCTCTAGTACGCATAAGGTTCATTTGAAATATAATTTATTCACCCCCTGTACATAATTTAAACACATTACTCTGAAGAGTTCAACATCTTTTTTGACAAGTTCATAGTTTATTTTCCCTCCAACCAATGTGTGTAATAAATCCCAGTCAGAGAGGGAATGAAGAAACACACTAAACCCGATGTCTTGCATGTTAATAAAATCACACCACAGTTCATCTCGTTGTTGTTCAGTAGAGTCACACTGGAGGACTATATGTTCTAGGATATCCACATACATTTTACCACACTTATGACAGAGTTCGATTTCTTCAGTTTTTCTAATTGTCGCACATATTGTCACCATATATTAGATACTATTGCGGTGTTGTGGGTATTTATTCGCCAGTTTCCACCACACACAAGGTGTTAACGTCGGGTGAATTTTCACAAATCTACCGAAGTCACTGTCTAGCGTCATCCCCAGTAGCCATTCACGTTGTTCATGCTCATGAACAGTTTGTTTGACAATTGTCTTCCATTTGCCTTTGGACGGGAAGATGCATTCACTTGTGTAATCGGAGATAAAATCATGTAAGTCATATTTCTTCAAGATTCTAAAAATGTCAGGAATGAATCCCATTTGTCTTACTTGCGCATTTCGGTTATGGGAAAAACTATACAGACGTGTTAAAAAAAAATTGTTTGGTAATTTTTCACAGTTCAAACGACACAAACGACCCAAGAACAACAGCTTTTTTGTGTCGATCACACTTTCAATGGCTATCCAACCTAGAAGTCCAACACACTTATCTGATCGTCAGTTTCGGGAACCCTTGTATGGATTTGGCTATCCACCTCTGCGCTCTTTCTAACATTAAGACATCTACCTTATTTAAACACCATAATTCACATCCATAAAGCGCTTTTGGATACACAGTCTGTGTTATAACACGCGCACTGACTAACGGATTTAGCGCTTTGGGGTGGATGCCGGATCTGATAAGGGACAGTGTATTCCATCTCAGTTTGTTGCACACAGCTCTAGTTCGATCAAATGAACTTAGGTTGCCCGTTAAGGCAACACCTACGTGAGTGGTTTCTGTTACCACAGGAATCACATTGCCGTACATCGTGAAGTCTTCTGTCACTGTGGTAGGTTTACCAGATTTTTGAAATGTTATTCCGCAGCTTTTGCATGGATTGAATAGGAATCGCCATAGTCGGCTATAGGTCTCACAGATTCCAAGCATTACTACCATGCCACTCAGTCTGATACTTAGAAGACAGATATCATCCGCTTGTGTAGGAGCATTTACTCGAATGTCGACTATTAATGCCCCGTTGTCCGAATTCTCCAGTTCTTGCAGAAGGTCGTCAATAAATATCAGATATGGCTTGGCGGAGAGAGCACTTCCCTGTCTTATTCCACGTTTCATTTTGAACCATCGAGACAGATTACCACAGCACGAAACACAACTTTCCATATCTGTGTAGATATTTCTGAATAGTCTCCAAGTTTTCCCTCTTACTCCATTTTCGTGCAATATGAACATGAGGCCATCATGCCATACACAGTCAAACGCTTTGGCGCTGTCAAGAAATACAGCGTGCACTTGCTCGCCTCTCTCTCTATGTTGTGGAAAGTGCATTCTTGCAGGTTAAAAGACGTGTAGAGGCTGTCTAGGCCTTTTTGGTAAGCCATCTGCTGCTTGCAAGGAAATGTCTTCGAGTCGAAGACGCAGTTATAAGTCTGTCGGCGAGGAGCATTTCAAACACTTTGAAAATAACCGGAAGTAAGGTTATACCTCTGTAACTGTTTGGGCTCTGTTTGGGTTTCTTCCCGCCTTTGTATATGGTCACAATTACACCTTTCTTCCAATCGTTCGGCACATACTCATATTTAATTACAAGCTCGAAAAGCTTTGTAAGGTGTGCTTGTAGGCGGTCACCTCCATACTTCAAGTGTTCATACGCTATCTTATCAAACCCTCCAGCTTTGTTGTTTTTTAGTTCGGAACACTTAGTCCTTATGTCTAGTATGCCAAAAGCTGGATCCAAAAATTCGTCTGCTTCGTTAAAAGAGTCTCTCAAAATTTCTTTAATACGTCTGCGGATTGTGTTTCTGAAATCATTGTTAAAATTAACATTGTCATCATCACAGTACAGTGTTTCGAATTAAATCGCCCATGCTGATCGGATACCCTCTGGGTCTCTTAATAATTCACCATCGTATTCTATTTCAGATTGTTCGAACCGGCTGCCATTTCTTCTACGATTGAACAAGGTCCAAAACAGGTCACTGTTCATCTCATTTGACTCATTCAGTTCGTCTATTGGTGATGTTATGTAATCATTGAATGATGTTCTCAAAGCTTGTCTAAACACATTTTTCGCATTTTTATACTCTATGTATGAATCCGACTGTCTCCCTCTCGGTTTATTTTCCTCAATCCATCGATGTCTCAGTCGTTTCATCTCATTATGATGTTCCTGTACATCTTCGTTCCAGTACGGTTTTAGATGTTTTCTATATTTGGTCGAGGGTATCGTTGCATCAGCTGCATTTCTGATACAATTCACTATTGTCTGATAATACTTGTCAATTTCGGTGACGTCCGATATCTCTGTCGACAGCAATGGAACTAAGTCAAGACGCCTCGATACCTCATTGGTATAATTGGAAACAGTTCCTTGTGAGACCGCTTTTATCCATGAGATTCTCGGCATTTGTGTGCGCAATGACTTATAACAGTTAAATCTAAGGGAACATACGACAGGGTGATGTTCAGAGACGTTCAGGGAATGGTCGTCTAATACTTCACAAGATTCTGTTACATTTTGTTACATTCTGTTACATTTTGTTACATTCTGTTACATTTTGTTCGATCAGGATATGATCGATTGCAGTGCCGTTCCCTGTTAACCGGGCCAGCACAGAAATCTTGTACGTTGACTGACATCAGATTGTGGTTGGTCATGAATTCGCGAAAGAAATATGACCGTTCGTCGTATGCAAAGCGATATCTGTTTCCTTCGACTTTACAGTTAAGTCACCTAGTACCATAACGTGCCCCTTCTCTGAATAAACAGACACAAGTATATCCAGCATTTCTACACACTGTGTAAATAATTCCAGTGGTCTTGAGGACGCAGGTAGGTATACCACAGAACAGTAGAGCTTTTCACTGCTCATCAGCTCAATCTCAGCACCGACTATCCTACTACAATCAATATCTATTTCCGTCACATTGAGATCTTTTTGGTATAAGAGTGCCACACCTCCGCGTATGTTACAGCGCGTGGCATAGGGGTTTGCCTCTAATACAGGTTTTGCAATTGCTTCGTAATTCTCATCAATTGTGTTCAGAAAGTCTAGGTTAAACTCTCGGAGCCAATGTTCAGCTATCCCACACACATGTATGTCAAGCTCCTTCAGGGTATGTACAAGGTAAGGAGTTCCAGACATAATCCCATCAGCATTCCAACACATTGTATTTACAATTTTAGTACATTGTGTTCACTTTTCTCATTCCTGAATACAGCCCATGGCAACCACTCTTTCAGGAATATTCCATCTGGCCAGAAACCACGAACTCTCACTTTAGCTTCGTCGCTTTCTAAAATGTTCAGTTGCGCTGCAGCTGTTCTTTTTTGTTCCCGGTCAAAGTACCTTAGAAAGGTAACGTGTACATGGTGTATGTTGTTTCTCTCGAGGAATGACCGCATCGCCGATTCTGAAGAATTGTGCTTACCTTTCCCTGCACGTGTGGGAGCAGTTATTATAACTTGACTTTTTAGGTACCTAACCCACGAGAGCAATTCTCGTACAGCAGACGAAAGTCACAATTTTATGCTGAATTGTTCTCTAATATCATTTTTCATGCACTTAAAAAGTTTATTTGAGTAGCTTTAGAAGAAATAATATAAGCTTATACTAATTGGACAATTCATCATCTGACCGGTTCACAATGAGAGACTGAACAGCGACTTTTTATTTGGACGGAAAATAAGATTATTTTACCTCCGAAAAATCTTGGCAGTCATCGGAAGTATAACTCTTCGGCCGTCAATAGCTAATAGCGTATCCATCAATTATCCGATTTTAATTTTAATAATATATTTGGAACGCTATTTCAACCGGAAGATGACACTGATTTACTGGAAATGACGCGAGTTTGCTGCCATTTCACTGTGAACATTAGTTCGGAGATAGGGAGGGGCGGTCGAAGGAAACCAATGACTGCGCCCCGTGTCACATGACATAAACACATCTATCGAAATGGGATTGTCGTCCGACTTTCGTGGAATGAACATGATAGTCATCAATCATGCTACCTATATTGGTTGGCGATAAAATGGACTTCCCGTGTGATGAAAACTAGAAGTATATAACCCGGAAAGCAATTAAAAAAAAAATACTTCCAACTACACCAAGAAGTAGAAATTTTGACAGACAAATTAAACTTCCCCCACACATAAGCAATCCACATAGAAAGTCACCACATGCTCTGAACGCGCGCACGTGAGAGGTGCACGAGATTTGATCTGTACGAGAACCGATCCAGAACCCGTAATTATTCACGAAAATTGTATAAAAATGACGCCTGTAATTTCTCATTTTTCCGGGGCTCTTACTGCAGGGTCAACACACTCATACTTCACTCCTTGGCAAACTGAAAAAAAAATGAGAGGTTCCCAGGCACCAACACATATATATTTGTTCATTCAATTACATCGGATGTGTTATGTTACCACCCATGACAATTTAAACATAATAGTATGGGGATTTTCCAGATCTCCGTTTAATCATAATTTACTAGGTAATCACAGATCGGAACTGAGGATAATCCGATAGGCCTAAATGTTCACATTTCAGCTTTCTCGGTTCAGTTGCACTCGGTGACTCGCTCGATGATGGTGCGAACAAGGATTGCCAACACCCGAATCAGAGTGCCGGAAAGGAGAAGAGCATCAAGATCAACAATAACAACAAGTTAATAATGTATTCAATCAGTTACAAAGAAAATTAACAAAATAACACGTTCTAACAACAACCAAACTTACCGAAACGGCACGTTGAATTTTCCCACACACAGGCAGGCTCATGCTTTCCAGCAATGGCAGAAGTATCACGTGAAGCAGGAGCCAATCAAATTACTCACTGTCTCCGCGCGCCACCTTGGATGGCGCGACAATAACACAACATTGTTTAGATGTTGTTAAAATCCGAAGAGTCTTTAAGATTATGACTCTTTAAATGTTATAACACTAGTATTCAACATTTTAAAGTGTTGTATTGAGTATAACACTTAGAAAATGTTACCATTACAACACTTGTGTTTTAAGAGTGTACATGTACATGTATGTACGATCATATGGTTGATGATTTGACTTTTTTGATTCAGGCCCGGTGTTCTCATTGAATAAAGTGTCGCATGACTGCGTATCAGTAAAAGATGACGGGCAAATCTTGGTTAATCAGCGACAATGTGCACGGTCTGGCGAAGACGGGTTTCATGGAGCTCTGGCGGGCAGGTGTACTGGGAGATTGCTGTGACCTGCACGGCGAAGGAGCAAAAAAATAGAAGTAACCTTGCATATTCAGCAGGTGTAGTGCATCAGAATATGCCGTTGTACCCATACATGGGTGAAGATAAGAAATCCTGCATTATAATGTACGTTCTCCATCTTCGCTTTCATGTGCAACTGTCCGTCAGGGCTTTTTCCTGGATTGTGTTAAGAGAACTCTTACCATCCTGGACTGTACACATGACCGTGTTTTTTACACTTTCCATAACGTTGATCTGTCTCAGCCTCTCACTCCTGTTGTGACCTTGTACAACTTTAAATGGATAGATGTATCAGTTCGACTGAGGACTGGTCGGATATCTCCACCTTACTAACATGTTTGTACAACTTGAAGATTTTACATCGGTAAAAAATTGCATATTACATCAAAAATGGTCCGTGTAACCTTGCACAATTCAATTTTCGTTTTTTGTTTTTGGCTTTGCAAAATCAAAAATTGAAATTTGACCGTCAATTTTCAATTTCTGTTTTTCGTTTTCGGTTTCTCAAAATCAAAAATTGAAATTTGACATTCAATTTCCAATTTTCGTTTTACTTCGCCCAAAAATGAAAATCAAATATTGAAAATTGCCTCGACTTGTCCGTTTTTCGTTTTTTGATTTTAACTTTGATGCGTCAATTTTAACTGCGCACGCGCAAGGCTTATGATGTCACTTTCTGTCCGCGGAGTAGAATGGGAAGCGCAAATCGGGTTGTATAGGCAGGTTGGAGCATAATATGGAAAACCAGTAGGGGGGAAGATATGGGAGTTTCACAACATTATATATCCCTTGAGCCAGGCATTCGAGCTAGTTTATAATAGACCAACTGCGCATTTGCAGAATCGAGTACGCATTCGTGCAGCAGGTGTGAAGCATTATATGGAGAACAACGAGGTTGATACACATAGGAGTTTCATTAAAGTAGGGCAGTATAATTAATACGTGGGACCCTAATCATAACCCCCGATGGAACTTCCGCGTCGATGCGTTGAAGCGTTTGACACCCGCACTTAATGCGTTGAATATGAGTTATCTAGGTTTGAGGAAAGGTTGATCGGGTTTTGTGACCTGCCTGTGAAATTTTAACCCTGAGCCGCGCAGCCATATGCCATATACGAATTTCGCGGACCATCACCGCGATGCTTACTCTTATTGGTATTACATCTTTGTTGGTATCTTTATTTTAAATCAATAACAAATAGCGGTTGTGTTCATTAATGTCGTTCGCTTTTATAGTGCTTTAAACATCTAGTTTTAGAAATGGGAAAATCTCAATGCCAATAACCAATGAGAACAGCGAGATGCCACCTGTCCAGACCGATCTTGTGCATCTTCACAAGTTCAGATAAATCGCGAATGGTTTACCTGGACATTTTTGGTGATTCGATTGAGTTATTGAGTCGTTGCCTTGAGTCGTTGCATCAATCTCGAACATTTTATCCCCCGAGATTATTTTGAATTAGCATGTCGGTATCCCAAGCCGGTGGTTTTTGCTTTGACTCTCGATGTCGATTTCAGCCTGACATCAAAGTTATGCCAGCGATGTAACATCTGTAACCGTGCTGTGGATTGGCGTAATGAGCTAGCTGAGTCTGTTCACTAATTGGTTTGATTTAGAGGATACCCCTTGATCTATTTTTATCCAGAACTACCGTGGCAACTAACCAAGGCAGTGTATAGATACCCTAACAAATCGATCGATACACTGGCTCCCAAGGATGGCCTGGTGGGTCACATGCCTCTCGCGCTCCACATCTCTTATACGACACGATTTGCGTTTTCTATTCTACTCGTCGTACCGGAAGTTACAACATAACCCTTCCACGTGCGAACTTAACATTGATACGTCGAAGTTAAAATCAAAAATCGAAAAACGGACAAGTCGAGGCAATTTTCAATATTTGATTTTCATTTTTGCGTGAAGCAAAACGAAAAACGAAAATTGAAAATTGACTGACAAATTTCAATTTTCGTTTTTTGTTTTTGTAATCCCAAAATCAAAAATTGAAAATTAACGGTCAAATTTCAATTTTTGATTTTGAGATCACAAAAACAAAAAACGGAAATTGAAAATTGACGGTTAAATTTCAATTTTTGATTTTGAGATTACAGAAACAAAAACGAAAATTGAAAATTGACGGTCAAATTTCAATTTTTGATTTTGAGAAACCAAAAACGAAAATTGAACTGTGCAAGGTTACACGGACCAAAAATGACTCGAACTAGATTGGATCAATCAATATACAATCTATGCTGAATGATTTATCCTCGAGATCAATCAACATGTAGTCATGTGGGTATTGCAAGACTCTCTAATTTGGAGAAACTCCCAAGCAGTAGGTCTTGGTTCTTGGTAGAATAATGACGGTGATAAGTGCCACAGAGCTTCCATGTTAAGGGACTTGACACATGTCAATTGAAACCATTCAATAATTCCATAACGCTTTCATCTCGTGTATGTTTTACATAACATAGCGGGCTTGTCATGCTGGACCAGAGTTACACACACCTGTGCGCTCATACATTAGTCTTGAGTGATCTCTTCCTCTCGCAAGTTGTCGCTCACGGGCGTTCCTAACCCCATTTGCATGCCCCACATCATGACTAGATTAGGAGCGAGAGTAAGGAGCTAGGATTAGATAGGCCACAATATATATGGTGCTTAAATTGTATTAAGATTCATACAGTCTGGAAGAAAGTCTGATGCGGAGTCGATTTAGCTCATCGCTGATGAGATTTACTTCTCAGTGAGATACAAGTTGAATCTCGAGAAGGCAAATCATGACATTTGTCATGCAGAAGACGCCTGTATCATCGGGTGCTCATCATAATTGGCGGGTCATTGACGCAATGCAATGACAGAACATGGACCGGGAGTGATATTCTGTCAAATGATTGCTTTACCTCAGTCAAAATCGACAATCTGAATGGATAGTTTGTGCCTTTCTAGTCTTCCCCCACTCCCCCGCGGAATACCTGCTGTTCGATATATTTATCATAGATACATAAGATATTGCCACCTCTGCTGTTTTATATACTTTGGTATAAGATTTATACAATGATTTAAAGCGTAAATAATATTCCGATGTATTCAGATATGCAAACCTTATTCAAGATACTATCAAGGGAGATTATGTAGTTTCAAGCCGAGATTAGAATTCCTGTTTGGTCAACAAAACATGATAAGTCATCTATGGGGGATTGCTCAGGAACATGTATGCTTTGAATATTGCACGGCTGAAGAATGATAAAAGAAATACATGTTTGTATTGTATGAGACCAATGAGTACCCAAATCTCATTGAACTCTTTTGTTATGTACCATATTATTGCATCTATATACCTATCGGTTTGATAATTGCGTACGCAAACCGTCAAAGTGATTGACGCAAGAAAAATCAACAAGAAACACACCGCAGATCAGGAGTGACATTTCCTAGGGAACACGACGTGGATACAACCAACACCTACACTGTGTCTGTTTTGACCGCTTCCGTTCATCAGAGTATGATGGCGGAGAGATTTGTTCATGATCCGACATTATACGGGGATTCAATAGAGTGTACAATATAATGTGGTAGCATTGTAAATCAATTACTTACTACCACTACAATGACACGTGGTGCGCTTCTATAGTTTCTCTCAGAATGAGTTGATATGTTCAGACAGGTTTAAAGGTTTCTCTTTACCTAAGAGTACTTCAGGCGAGGTAGGGTTTCTGTCCGGTGTGTTTTCTCATGGGCTTAATCATCTACACAAGTCCAGGTAATCCCTAAATTCTCAAAGAGGGTTTACCTGGACCTTTTTGGTGATTCGAACGAGTTCTCGGGCCGTTCTCGTATATTTCATCCCCAGTTGTTGTTTTGAATTAGCGCGCCGGTATCAGGAGCTTGCGGTTTCCGCTTTGACACCCGATGGCGATTTCAGCCTAACTTCAAAGGTAGTCCGGCTGGCGATGAAATTCAAACCAGTCAAAACTTAAACCTCCCTGCGGATTGGCCTGATGAGCTGCTTCAGTGCGCTTACTGATTGGTTCGGTTTAGTGGGAACTCCTCGAGCTATTTATATCCAGAACTGATATCGATAACTAACCGAGCCAGTGTATCGATCGCAACCTATAGATTGATACACTGGCTCGCGAGGATGGGGCTTAATCAGACAACTTTTATATCGTGTACATGAATATGCACAAACGAACGGTTTCTCTTCTGCGCGAACTCAATCTTAATAAATTAATATCCTATCAATGCTCCCCAATCGTACATGTCGCTATATAGGATCTCACGTATTTCACTTGAATTTGGTGTTCTGAGCGCCCATACCATGGATATTTAATAGCATTATGACATCATGGTCGAATCTGGACTCATTCATTTGAAATCGGGGAGGGGAGATAGGTTCACTGTGTCCTTTTACCCCAATGTTTACACTAAAGACCAGTCCATATATCTACACCGTATTATGGTGCCACAATGTGGGGACCGCGGCAACATGAAAATACACCCCTCCAGAGTCAACCAAAAATTCTTTGTCATCAATGTTCCCTTCAGAGCTCTATGAAACGTTCTCGGGATTGGTTAACACGCGAGTTACTGCAAGCCTGTTAGATCCCACAAGCGACATATCCGAATGGGAAGCAGATAGGATTTAATTTTAATTAGATTGGCGCAAACTCTTCAAATATAATGAACACCAGATGTTATTCCACCGTAGACCTGTAGTCATCCAAATAACACCTCTTTCCAGTGTGAGTCCATAAGTATGATATTTTTTATACGGTGCGAATATGCATGCAATCTACGAATTCAGACTTTGTGTTGTACAATTGTAATCACACTATTTGGAACACCCTCCTTCTCAAAGAAGCATTTGTTATCAGGCGATAAAATCCACAAGTGAATCGTGTTATCAACTCATCTAAAGAACTTTCATTTGTCCGGTGAATACTCTCTCAATTCCTTTCATTGGCAATAGTTCATGTTTCTGGTTAATTTCATTTTAGTTCATTTCATTTGTTAAATGATTACCCACTTGATACTGTGTCTGACCGGTTGATTGTCTTTGAATTGTTTCTGTATAACTTATATATACACATGTAACCTGTTGTAAGCTACCATTCATGACGATGGCATGAATAAATATATCTCGAAATATTGATCTACTAGATGCTTTTCGCTAATATTTTCAGAGTGGCCTTCCTCCTGTATACATATAGTGAGATTTCATGGTGAAATGATCCAGCTTTGTTAACTTTGGTGTTTTTTGTGTGAGTGTTCACTGATCAAACTACTCCATTAATTCATGAACCCAAGTACAGTGCACTCTTACTCTCGTGCCCTGTCCATACTCTGATCATTTGAAAGAGTGTTTCCTCAGTGCGGATGCACGTACACATTCATCTGAAAAGTTAAAAGTGCAATGCTGCAAAAGACCATATGCACAAGCAAATATTTTTCATATAAATATTTCGCCATATACATGTATATATACAGGTGTAACGTGTGCCGGGCCGGTCAATGAACGGGACGCGGCTGAGCTTAGTCTCGTTAAATGGTAGCGTACAAGCTGTCAGGCCACGGTCCCTGTCGGCACTAGTCCTTGCCCACTAGAGATTCACTTCGACCTGTCACCTTGTCTGGATCGAGAAAGTAGGAGAGTGTAGAGACAACCAAGGCTGATATAGAGTCAAATAATGTGCAATAATATTCAGTTAAATGTACAGGATGATCGTGGTTAAAGATGTAAATATGTACAGTTTATTATATACGCGCACCGAGTAAAGGGCGGCCTGGTTACTGGCCCTTTCCACACGGTAGGTGATCGTAGGGGCGGCCTGGCTGCTGGCCCCTCTGTTGGTATGGAATGTCGTTGGAGCGAGGCCAAGGATAGCGGCTCGACGTCCTTCCTTCTCCCGGCTTTTGGAGTGAGGCTATGGATATATCGACTCTCTTCTCTGTACGGTAGGTATATCGTCCCCAGAAAACGCCGTGGCTTCCCACCGTGGATATGACCGTCTTCCCCTTACAGGTACGTATGGTCCCAGAGATTGCTCCGTCTTCCCACCGTGGAATGACCGTCTTCCCCTTACAGGTACGTATGGTCCCAGAGACTGCTCCGTCTTCCCACCGTCGATACGTCTGCTTCTACTTGTGAGAAATCTCCTCTACAGGGAGGTTCGTCTTCCCACCGTGGATATGTCCGTTCTTCCACAGTTGTAATCTGTCTTGCGAGGATGCTTCCGTGTCGTCTTCCCTCCAAGGTAAGTATATCTTCCCCCAGAAAGTCCCCTGAATGTGTCCTGTCTTCTCACCGTGGATATGCCCGTCTTCCCCTCGCAGGTACGTATTTTCCTAGAGATAGACTCGTCTTCCCGCCGTGGATACGTCTGTTGACCTTGTAGGTACCTATTCCCTTCTACAGGTCGGTTCGTCTTCCCACCGTGGTCTTGGCTGACTTCTATCCAGGCGTAGTCTGACTTGCGAGGATCCTCTCCTCAGGATGTATCCGGCTAGATGATGTGGTCTAATATAACGTCTCTGGCAGCGAATCTGTCTGTAACAGTTTTGAGATGCTGCTTCGGTGGCGTGCTCGTAGGCACCGTAAACGGCCCAGACTGAGGTACTCACGACGACCGATAAAACAGACCTTCTTCCGATAGACTTCCTTCAACGTCTCAGATCACATCAAATCGCCATGCTTCCTCTCACAGGTTGGTACCAGTTTTCTGTCACCCGTTTCACGGCGAGAACGCTCTCAGACAGCGTTATGTCTCTCCGCCGTCAACACTTCAGGGCCTCCAAACACATAAGCTGGCTTGTGAGGGTGACTTCTTCCTTCGAGCTCCAATCAGGTAGGTATAGCTGGATCGTAGTAGGTATCTCCAGTACAGTATAGTGCATCCATGTATCAGCAGCCCAATTCCATAACCCTGGGAATATTACCAGTCGCCCGAACGCAGCCCATCATTCGCCGACCACACTGCTGCTCAATACCCTTCACTGATACTAGGCACTGGACTTCTATGTTCCCTCTTTTCCATACCGGCACCGTCCACCGATTATACGTCCGTCTCCGTTGTTAAAGTACACAATGTTCCCTGTAGGTACCACTTTAACCTGTCCCATAGACTATAGCCCAATAGAGAAGAGCTGTTAAATGGTTGCAGTTCAGTTCCGAAGTGATTTCCATGCCTGATCTTCGCCTTTTATACACATCAGATCAACGTTCACATGCCGTCGTGTTGCCCGTATGATAAATCACACTTTCCCGCAGCGCCATCTGTACTATCCGGTCAAAGACAACTCACACCATTGTACAGTTTAGGAACGATAACTCCAACCGTTATCACAGAGCAGACCTTGTGGGGAATTCCCGACTTCTAGTTTCACTTTCGTTACCGCTAATTATATCGCTGTATACAGTTTGCACAGTTTTCTTTGTTAACGGGAACATTAGATAGCCTTCTCCGTTGATATCACAGACCAAGAATGGACACAAACACTGGACGGTAAGTTCATTCAGTTATATACCCGTTGTATACCCGTATTTATGCTGAGCGTTGTGGCATCATGTAGACCCCGATTTTCGTCACATCTCCGGGTTGGCGTGCACTCTTCGCTCCAGACTTGCGCTTCGGTTCGGGCTTGTGTTTAGTCCTGATTTAACGTTTAGGGGATACCAATATTCGTTACACCGGGTTATCTCCCCTTATGCCTTGTCGCTCGACCCTGCCCTTAATCACTTTTACAGGGCGAAAAAACGCCCTGGCATCTCCGTACAGTGGGTCTTCATCAAGTCATGTATCCCGGCTTTGACGGAGATTAAAAGTGCGAGATTATCCGAACTGCTCTGTTTCGTAATAAATTGAATTAAACTAGCGGTCGTTTGTTTGAGAAAAAAAAGGCCAGTAATGTTTTTTTTTATTGAAATCAAATGCACATTCATATCAGAAACAAAATATCTTAGTATTTAGTATGTTGATAATGACTGTTTGGCTGGTAAGATTCAGGTTTGGTGAAATGATGTTTAGCAAGCGTTATTCCCTCGAGAGTTGATGGTATATTGTATGGCTATAAATAATTCAACTACAAGGGAGCTTGTATTTCCCGTTGTTTGTTTTATTCTGACGGTATTCAATCTTGGAGTACTCAGCCAAATTTCCACATGTTCGTACCATGTGGTAACTGAATGGTAACCGTAAAGGAAGGGCCCATGAACAGTACACTTCAGTACAGTACCAGGCAGCACTGAGCAGTATGCACACAGTACCACTCAGTAGCTGGTCAGTACTGATTGGATACCATACAGTACCACAAGGAACAAGACTGGACAGTACTGCAACGGTAACTGAACATTAACCAACCTGTTACTGTGCAGTACTGCTCAGTTACCTCTTGGAACCAAGCTGTTGTTAACTGACATGTACGGCTCAGTTCAGTGCAGTGCAGTTCTGAGCTGTGATCACCACACAGAAACTGTTCATTTACAGCTCATCACTTGCCTGTATGGTGGATATTTCTGTTCAGTAGCGTTCAGCTCGATACATGTCTCTGGGGAAAAAATGCCTGTGTAGTAAGGCACGTGGGCCAGAGTGTTTAACCTTATCAGACCTGGGGGAGGGGGGGGGGTGCCTTATCAAACTTTCTGCGCTATCGGAGCAGCGGATAATGGGTAAATTCATGATGGCGACCACGTGGGGTAAGAGAAAGGTTGTGTTTTCGTCATATTTCTTCAAAAATTCTGCTTTTCCGCAATGAAAAGTGGGCAAAAACTATTTTATTTCACATCACATTAATATCTACTTATTTATCGGGCAGTTTTTTGCGGAGAAATTGCATAAATAAAAAATTGGAAAATGTGACCGAAAAATCGACCAAACATCGTTTTTGAAAATGACGTCACTGTGGCGTCATCAAAGCGACCATCTTGGATTTTTTCACATTTTCTGGTAGAGATTGACCCAAGGGTATAGTGTGGTAAGTTTCAGTCCCCAAGCTCAAGGGGTAAGAAAAATACTTACGGGGGTGTCATTTCGCCCCCCCGCCCCAAGACCACAACAGGTCCCAAAAAGCCCAGGCCAGATAGGGCTAAATTACAGTGACCGTGGTTTAACTAATTATTTCCATTACGGAATGCAATGCAATTACGTTGCGAAACGATTTTTTTGGAATCTGAGAGACGCTTATGGGGTTTGAAATGCAAGTAATGAGCATGTCCTGTTCTAAATCTAAACTAAGGATAACTACATGTAAAGAAGGTGTCCCATGTTCCTCGGGTCCCTAAACCCGAAAATATGAGTAATCAAATTTTCTCTTCCTTTGTCAGTCTTTTGGCGATTTCTTTGCAATGGCTTGAGGTATGGTCACGAATATTCATTCACTTGTCTACCTCGACACGGGGAAGATACTGAAGGAAGAAAAATGGAGAAAAACAATTTCATATTTACATTAATTTGTACGAAATTTTAGCCAATGGAAGTGTCAATCTGGCTTAACCCAGCTAAGTATATGAACCCCAAATGCTGCGTCAAATTGATCTAAAAAATGTCAAACAAATAGTACCGGACCATTGTTTTCCCCATGTAGGACCTGCAAGTGAAAGTATTAACAAAATCATGATTTTTAATATTAATTTTATGTTTCTGTATTTCTCCTGAAATTTTGGTCTACAGTATATTATGCAAATATCACTGCGATTGTATTGTTTGACACTGCATTTGGGGTTCTTATACTTAACTGGGTTAAGCCCGATAGTAGTATATAAAGGCTATTACAGCGCAACTTGACCTCATTTCCACCTCATTTCAAGATCACAGAGGTCAAGTGGAGTATAGTTCCGGCAGAAGGACCAAAAGCTACCTCCAGCACAGGAGAGTTCCAAATTTGCATATCACGTGACCCAGGTCAAAGATGTATTCATCCGCGGTGATGCGTTCATGTCTGGCGGTGATTCGGTCTCGGGAAAAAGCTTCCGCGGAGAAAAAGTAGTCCCTAGATAAAATGGTCCGATTGGGTCGAGTGAGGTATCAAAGTGAAGCTTATGTCAAGGGGCATCTAACGGGCTGGGTGTGGGGTTGACATAGCGGCATTCTGCGCATGCGCGGTGGCCCAAGGGTATGGAAATAGCTATTAATGGTCCAATGGGGTCGAGTGAGGTATCAATGTGAAGCCTAGGTGAAGGAGCATCCAGGCAATGGGGTGGGTGCATGTAAAATTTTTCCTAAAAAAAAAACGGAACACGGACTTTATCGAAAAATCCGGGAAATGCCTATATGGGGTATGGGGGGTATATAGGTCGCCGGGCTTAACGGGGCTCGCCTGTCAATAGAGTTATCTCCCCCTAGTTCGAGGGTGGGTGTATGTAAAAATTTTCCTGAAAAAATACGGAACACGGACTTTATTCTAAATTACGGGAAAATGCCTATATGGGGTAAGGGAGGTATAGGACCATCCTGGGAAACCTACTTCTCGACATTTGTGGTATAGGTTGTGGGGTCTCGTTTTCTTAGTCTCGTCAAGACAAACATGATAAGAAGTGTCCCGGAGCGAAACGGTGAAATTTTTGAAAAAAGTCACCGAGCCCCATATAGACCGATGTTTGTCCCCCTGGGAAACGTACTTCTATACATTTGCGGTAGGGTTGTGGGGTCTCGTTTTTACTCGTCTCGTCAAGACAAACATGATAGGAAGTGTCCCCGTACGAATCGGTGAAATTTTTGAAAAAGTACGATATAGCCCCATATAGACATATATATAAATATATATTCCCATACTGGAGGTATAGGACCGATGTTTGTCCCACTGGGAAACCGACTTCTCGACATTTGCGGTAGGGTTGTGGGGTCTCGTTTTTCACGTCTCGACATTTAGAACATCATAGCAAGGGTTGCGGAGCGAATCGGTGAAATTTTTGAAAAAAGTCACCAAGGCCTGGGTAGGCCTATAGGCCTATATACTGCATGGCTATGGGTGTATAGGGCCATACGGGGTGGACATGTTGGAGTCTAGGTGAGTCCCTAATGCTCCTATGAGGTCGTATGAGGTCTTATTTTGAAGCTCTCATGCAGGAGCATCCGACTGGGCTAATGGTTCGTCCGTGTTCAATAGTCTGCGCATGCGCAGACTGGCCGTAGTATAGAAAGTAGGCATTTTGGGGGGTATGTGTGTGTGTTTGGGTTAGAGATGGGCTATTCACGGTTCGAATGGGTCGTGTGAGGTGTCAAAGTGAAGCTTGTGTGGGGTAGAGTCAGAATGGTGTGTTTTTGAATGCAAGTCGCGTTAATCTGCGCATGCGCAGTTGGTTGTAGTAAGTAAAGTGGCCATTTTGGGGCAGTGAAGGAAGGTATTTGGGGTCGAGATGGGCTATTCACGGTTCGAATGCGTCCTGGAAGATGTCATCTTGTAGTTCTCCGGGTGTACATTCCGATTTGAGGGATGTTCCCGTCATCTGTGACGTCATCGGTGACGTCATCGGTACGAGTAGTAGCGAAAGTGGCCATTTTCGGGAAGTACATGAAGGTATTTGAGGTCGAGATGGGCTATTCACGGTTCGAATGCGTCCTGGAAGATGTCATCTTGTAGTTCTCGGGGTGTACATTCCGATTTAAGGGATGTACGCGTCATCTGTGACGTCATCAGTGACGTCATCAGAACGAGTAGTAGTGAAAGGGGGCATTTTGGGTGCTATGTAGGGGTGTGTTTGGGGTAGAGAGGGACCATCCTTGGTTTGAATGGGTCGTGTGAGGTGTCAAAGTGAAGCTTGTGTGGGGTAGAGTCAGAATGGTGTGTCTTTGAATGCAAGTCGCGTTAATCTGCGCATGCGCAGTTGGTTGTAGTAAATAAAGTGGCCATTTTGGGGCAGTGAAAGAAGGTATTTGGGGTCGAGATGGGCTATTCACGGTTCGAATGCGTCCTGGAAGGTGTCATCTTGTAGTTCTCGGGGTGTACATTCCGATTTGAGGGATGTTCCCGTCATCTGTGACGTTATCGGTGACGTCATCGGTACGAGTAGTAGCGAAAGTGGACATTTTGGGGGTGAGTTTGGGGTCGAGATGGGCTATTCACGGTTCGAATGCGTCCTGGAAGGTGTCATCTTGTAGTTCTCGGGGTGTACATTCCGATTTGAGGGATGTCCGCGTCATCTGTGACGTCATTGATGACTTCATCGGTACGAGTAGTAGCGAAAGTGGACATTTTGTGGGTGCGTGGGGGTGAGTTTGGTGTAGAGAGGGACTATCCTTAGTCCGAATGCGTCGTGTGAGGTGTCATTTTGTAGCTCTGGAGGTGTAAATTCCGAGTTGAGGCATGCCCGAAGCATCTGTGACGTCATTGTTGACGTCATCAGTAGGAGTAGTAGCGAAAGTGGACATTTTGGGGCAGTGAAGGAAGGTATTCGGAGTAGAGAGGAACCATCCTTGGTCCGAATGCGTCCTGAGAGGTGTCATGTTGTAGCTCTCGGGGTGTACATTCCGAGTTGAGGGATATCCACAGCATCTGTGACGTCATTGGTGACGTCATCAGTACGAGTAGTAGCGAAAGTGGGCATTTTTTAGCAGTGAAGGATGTTATTTGGTGTAGAGATGGACCATCCGCGGTGCGAATGCGTCGTGTGAGGTGTCATCTTGTAGCAACGTCCACCAAAGCCATTCTTAATGCTTCAACGCCCTGGTGAAATAGCTCAGAAGCTCTGATATTCCATGGAATTGTCACTAATTCTTCGAAATGCAGTGACGCCCTCGACGCCCGTCGTTACGCTTTAACACTCTAACATAACACTA
Organism: Hanleya hanleyi; assembly: GCA_036873755.1. Classification (NCBI taxonomy): domain Eukaryota; kingdom Metazoa; phylum Mollusca; class Polyplacophora; order Lepidopleurida; family Hanleyidae; genus Hanleya; species Hanleya hanleyi. The sequence continues at coordinate 14,646 of JAVTVY010017221.1, read as the reverse complement.
TGATATAGACCGGAGAGAGAACAACAACAGCAACAACAACAAGGATGACACATGAGAGAACAACAACAACAAGAAGTTTTTTTTTCATTTAGTTTATTCTCCCCAATGTTACATCATACCCACGCTGGGGTAGCCGCGTTGGGTATATTTACAATTCAAGAAGATACTTGTCCAATCAGAGGCCACCATTTGCATGTTTCATATTCGTTGCTGTCCGTTAGATGTATTCTTTTCCAATCAGAAGTCTCCATTTCAGAAAGTTCCATCTTCGGCCATGTTCGCTCTGAACCGTTTATTCTAATCACCGTCGGGCAGGCCACGATACCGTTGAGGCAACATATCCTCAGATAGTTGTTTGCGCATTCTGAGAATCTATCAGTGCATGGGTGAATACTTTCATCCGATGGGGGTGGTGGTCAGTTTAACCACGAAGAACGTAACATTGGTTACCCTCTCCACTATCCACTTGGTGTTGGGGCGTTGTTGTTGGGCCCATTCCAAGGGATCCACGGTGGCCAGGTTCTCCAGCATCGTCTCTAGCGACGCCCGGTTAATGATGGTAAACGGTTGGTCAAATACCCGGATGTTACTGCTCGGGTAAAAGTATCGGACTTGATCTGTCTCCTTATGCTGCAGCACATAACCAAACGCCAGATTTAATTTGAAGGACGTTGCTTGGTCATTGAAGATGGCTTCCACGTAGCTGCGTAGACGGGCGAGGTCGGTCAGTCGAAAATTGTAGATATCTTGAATAAGGCGATGACGGTGGAAACAGTGCCGTATCATGGTCCAATGGCGCCGATAGATGTCACTCACTGGATGGTCGTCCTGCAGCAGATCGCTAGGGGCATCCACTGCATCTTCCGAAAAATGTTCGATGTCGTCAGGCGTATGACTCGAAACCGTAACGCTGGGGTCCGGCTGGATATCCAGGCCCTCCTGGACTGTGGGTATAGGCGGGCTCTTCGTCATCGCATCACCAGTGGCGTTCGTCTCCCCGGGTTCATCTTCTCTGGCTCTGACCTTCCGCGGCTCCGCTTTAGTAGAATGTTGTTGCCCGAATCGTGGAGAAGGGGCATGAATCAAACGTTGGTGTTGTCTTAACCGACTGGGTCGTTTGAAGAGTCGACCACAATCGTTACATTGTACCGTCACACCCTCGTGGAGTGCCTTCTCATGGCGCAGTAAATTATCCTCCCGATTGAATGATCGTGCACAGATTATACAAGTATACCGGGCATCGTTGTGGGTGGAGGCCTCGTGACGTCTTAAACTTTCTATTCGAGCAAACTGCTTCTGGCAAGTTGTGCAAGTGAACATCTTGGTAGTTGACAGAGTATCGGATGAAACGACCAGGCCGCTTCCCTTTTATAGTACGCTAACTGGTGATCTATTTTTAGCACACTCAGTTCAACTACCCCAAGCCGAGGACCAGACATATAGAGTATGTATTGCATGCTATGGTAATCATCAGTGCAAGGGTTACAAGCGTCTAGTCCGTCATTCATAATCCAGCCGTCGTCCATTAGAGAATATCCGCGTCCATAATCCGAAGACCTATTCCATTTCCATATAACAGTATTAGCACCAAATTCAAAAAGACAAAAGTATACATAACATAGGCTTGTTTCCTGCAAGAGAGAAGCGGTCAACAATTTTCAATGATGCCGGCAAGACATCATGATGTTCCAAAATATCAAATCCGTATCGCTGATCAGTATTCTTAATCCATAATATTCGTTATAGAGTCGTCATCTAAAAATGATGTACCTCAGCCACGCTTTGATTGTGACTGTTCATATGAGTACCATGAGGATCTTGAAGTACATGGGCTCATACGGCCCCTAGCCCCGGGTTAAGCGGAATTAGACACATGTTACGAAACGTAGCGCCATAGATCTTGCACGCTACGTTCGTATTTTGCTATCAGCATGCGATATGTATCGCCAAATTTGAGAAACTTTGAGTGGAGGCGCTTGGTGGAATAGCCCTGTTTTATAAGTTTCTGCAACCCCGGCGCGCGAGGTGTAAAGGTTTCCACCGCGGTGGAAACCTTTGCGCGCCGGGATCAAAGGTCAGTTCCGGTCACGTGAACGGAAGCGGAAGTGACCTCACAGAGGTCATATGCAAATGTCACTTCCGAGCTCTGAGCTCCACAGGCTTTGAACGCCAAGAGCTCCGATCTAAGAAACACACTCGCAAGCACACACTTGCACACACAGAGGCATACATGCATACACACATGCATACACACACGCACACGCACACACACGTATACCCAGACGCATATACACACGCACGCATACACACACGCGTACACACTCGCAAGCACACACACACACACACACAGAAACATACATACACATGCATACACACACGCATACGCAGGCATACACACACACGTACACACACACACACACACACATACACAGAGACGCATACACACATACAGTCATACACACGCACACATATACGCGTGAACACACTGACAAGCACACACACACACTTACACACACACCCGCACACAGATGCATACAAACACATACTCACGCATATACACGCACACGCACACGCCTACACACACATACACACGCACACAGACGTATACACACCTACACGCACACACACGCGCATTCACGCACACCCACATACATACACACACCTATGCATACACACACACACATACCTACACACACACATGCATGCACACACACACGCAGACACATACACACAGACGCAGACACACAGGTAAACAGACACACACACACACACACATGAGTGAGTGAGTGGTCATATAAGGTCGTTTGTACACCAGGTCATTGAGTGCACTTGACCTGCATCCTTTTCATGTTGTCGGATCATGTTTAGACATGTTGGGGTATGACGTCACTTTCGATGTGAATTGAAGGAAAGGAGATGGTACTGACCTGTTTGTGGGGGTTCGTTTGGTGTGCTAAAAATAGATCACCAGCTAGCGTGCTATAAAAGGGAAACGGCCTGGTCGTTTCATCAGACACTCTGTCAACCACCAAGATGTTCACTTGTACTACGTGCTCGAAAGCATTCACTCGTCTGCACGACTTGCGCCGCCATGAGGCTACCAAGCACGAAGGAACCGCCCGGCATAGCTGTACGATATGTACACTGTCGTTTCAGCGCGCAGATCATTTACAGCGCCACACACGTGCACGCCATGAAGTACCCAAGCGTCCATGCGAAGAATGTGGTCGGATTTTCAAACTGACCAGTCAGTTGCTGCGACACCAACGCACACGACACCCTGTTCTGCAGTCACGTCTGCAGGTAGAAGAGTCCGTAGGCACCAGTATCGAGAAAGCGGGAACTCCCACCCATCGCACGAGGGTTGAAGATGATGATGTCGCCCTAATTCAACAGTCAAATTCCGACGACAAGACATTGGGCCAGATTTTGCACGACGAGGAGAGCAAAGTACACTTCGTGGATGAACCCATACATGTTCCTAGCGATCTGTTACACGAACACCATCCAGTGAGTGACATCTATCGGCGCCATTGGACCATGATACGGCACTGTTTCTACCGTCATCGCCTTATTCAAGATATCTACAATTTTCGACTGACCGACCTCGCCCGTCTACGCAGCTACGTGGAAGCCATCTTCAATGACCAAGCAACGTCCTTCAAATTAAATCTGGCGTTTGGTTATGTGCTGCAGCATAAGGAGACAGATCAAGTCCGATACTTTTACCCGAGCAGTAACATCCGGGTATTTGACCAACCGTTTACCATCATTAACCGGGCGTCGCTAGAGACGATGCTGGAGAACCTGGCCACCGTGGATCCCTTGGAATGGGCCCAACAACAACGCCCCAACACACAATGGGTCGTAGAGAGGGTGACCAATGTCACGTTTTTCGTTACCAAGCTGACCGACCATCCCCATCGGCTGAATGTGCCATCCTTGCACTGATGAATACCATAGTATGCAATACATACTCTATATGTCTGGTCCTCGACTTGGGGTAGTTGAACTGAGTGTGCTAAAAATAGATCACCAGCTAGCGTACTATAAAAGGGAAGCGGCCTGGTTGTTTCATCCGATACTCTGTCAACTACCAAGATGTTCACTTGCACAGCTTGCCAGAAGCAGTTTGCTCGAATAGAAAGTTTAAGACGTCACGAGGCCTCCACCCACAACGATGCCCGGTATACTTGTATAATCTGTGCACGATCATTCAATCGGGAGGATAATTTACTGCGCCATGAGAAGGCACTCCACCAGGGTGTGACGGTACAATGTAACGATTGTGGTCGACTCTTCAAACGACCCAGTCGGTTAAGACAGCACCAACGTTTGATTCATGCCCCTTCTCCACGATTCGGGCGACAACATTCTACTAAAGCGGAGCCGCGGAAGGTCAGAGCCAGAGAAGATGAACCCGGGGAGACGAACGCAACTGGTGATGCGATGACGAAGAGCCCGCCTATACCCACAGTCCAGGAGGGCCTGGATATCCAGCCGGACCCCAGCGTTACGGTTTCGAGTCATACGCCTGACAACATCGAACATTTTTCGGAAGATGCAGTGGATGCCCCTAGCGATCTGCTGCAGGACGACCATCCAGTGAGTGACATCTATCGGCGCCATTGGACCATGATACGGCACTGTTTCCACCGTCATCGCCTTATTCAAGATATCTACAATTTTCGACTGACCGACCTCGCCCGTCTACGCAGCTACGTGGAAGCCATCTTCAATGACCAAGCAACGTCCTTCAAAGTAAATCTGGCGTTTGGTTATGTGCTGCAGCATAAGGAGACAGATCAAGTCCGATACTTTTACCCGAGCAGTAACATCCGGGTATTTGACCAACCGTTTACCATCATTAACCGGGCGTCGCTAGAGACGATGCTGGAGAACCTGGCCACCGTGGATCCCTTGGAATGGGCCCAACAACAACGCCCCAACACCAAGTGGATAGTGGAGAGGGTAACCAATGTTACGTTCTTCGTGGTTAAACTGACCACCACCCCCATCGGATGAAAGTATTCACCCATGCACTGATAGATTCTCAGAATGCGCAAACAACTATCTGAGGATATGTTGCCTCAACGGTATCCTGGCCTGCCCGACGGTGATTAGAATAAACGGTTCAGAGCGAACATGGCCGAAGATGGAACTTTCTGAAATGGAGACTTCTGATTGGACAAGAATATATCTAACGGACAGGAACGAATATGAAACATGCAAATGGTGGCCTCTGATTGGACAAGAATCTTCTTGAATTGTAAATATACCCAACGCGGCTCCCCCAGCGTGGGTATGATGTAACATTGGGGAGAATAAACTATATGAAAAAAACTTCTTGTTGTTGTTGTTCTCTCATGTGTCATCCTTGTTGTTGTTGCTGTTGCTGTTCTCTCTCCGGTCTATATCATAGTGTTATGTTAGAGTGTTAAAGCGTAACGACGGGCGTCGAGGGCGTCACTGCATTTCGAAGAATTAGTGACAATTCCATGGAATATCAGAGCTTCTGAGCTATTTCACCAGGGCGTTGAAGCATTAAGAATGGCTTTGGTGGACGTTGCTACAAGATGACACCTTACACGACGCATTCGCACCGCGGATGGTCCATCTCTACACCAAATAACATCCTTCACTGCTAAAAAATGCCCACTTTCGCTACTACTCGTACTGATGACGTCACCAATGACGTCACAGATGCTGTGGATATCCCTCAACTCGGAATGTACACCCCGAGAGCTACAACATGACACCTCCCAGGACGCATTCGGACCAAGGATGGTTCCTCTCTACTCCGAATACCTTCCTTCACTGCCCAAAAATGTCCACTTTCGCTACTACTCCTACTGATGACGTCAACAATGACGTCACAGATGCTTCGGACATGCCTCAACTCGGAATTTACACCTCGAGGGCTACAAAATGACACCTCACACGACGCATTCGGACTAAGGATAGTCCCTCTCTACACCAAACTCACCCCCACGCACCCACAAAATGTCCACTTTCGCTACTACTCGTACCGATGAAGTCATCAATGACGTCACAGATGACGCGGACATCCCTCAAATCGGAATGTACACCCCGAGAACTACAAGATGACACCTTCCAGGACGCATTCGAACCGTGAATAGCCCATCTCGACCCCAAACTCACCCCCAAAATGTCCACTTTCGCTACTACTCGTACCGATGACGTCACCGATGACGTCACAGATGACGAGAACATCCCTCAAATCGGAATGTACACCCCGAGAACTACAAGATGACACCTTCCAGGACGCATTCGAACCGTGAATAGCCCATCTCGACCCCAAATACCTTCATGTACTGCCCCAAAATGGCCACTTTACTTACTACAACCAACTGCGCATGCGCAGATTAACGCGACTTGCATTCAAAAACACACCATTCTGACTCTACCCCACACAAGCTTCACTTTGACACCCTCCACGACCCATTCGAACCAAGGATGGTCCCTCTCTACCCCAAACACACCCCTACATAGCACCCAAAATGCCCCCTTTCGCTACTACTCGTACTGATGACGTCACTGATGACGTCACAGATGACGCGGACATCCCTTAAATCGGAATGTACACCCCGAGAACTACAAGATGACACCTTCCAGGACGCATTCGAACCGTGAATAGCCCATCTCGACCCCAAATACCTTCATGTACTGCCCGAAAATGGCCACTTTCGCTACTACTCGTACCGATGACGTCACCGATGACGTCACAGATGACGGGAACATCCCTCAAATCGGAATGTACACCCGGAGAACTACAAGATGACATCTTCCAGGACGCATTCGAACCGTGAATAGCCCATCTCGACCCCAAATACCTTCCTTCACTGCCCCAAAATGGCCACTTTACTTACTACAACCAACTGCGCATGCGCAGATTAACGCGACTTGCATTCAAAAACACACCATTCTGACTCTACCCCACACAAGCTTCACTTTGACACCTCACACGACCCATTCGAACCGTGAATAGCCCATCTCTAACCCAAACACACACACACATACCCCCAAAATGCCTACTTTCTATACTACGGCCAGTCTGCGCATGCGCAGACTATTGAACACGGACGAACCATTAGCCCAGTCGGATGCTCCTGCATGAGAGCTTCAAAATAAGACCTCATACGACCTCATAGGAGCATTAGGGACTCACCTAGACTGCAACATGTCCACCCCGTATGACCCTATACACCCATAGCCATGCAGTATACAGGCCTATAGGCCTACCCAGGCCTTGGTGACTTTTTAAAAAAATTTCACCGATTCGCTCCGCGACCCTTGCTATGATGTTCTAAATGTCGAGACGTGAAAAACGAGACCCCACAACCCTACCGCAAATGTCGAGAAGTCGGTTTCCCAGTGGGACAAACATCGGTCCTATACCTCCAGTATGGGAATATATATTTATATATATGTCTATATGGGGCTATATCGTACTTTTTCAAAAATTTCACCGATTCGTACGGGGACACTTCCTATCATGTTTGTCTTGACGAGTCGAGTAAAACGAGACCCCACAACCCTACCGCAAATGTATAGAAGTACGTTTCCCAGGGGGACAAACATCGGTCCTATACCCCAGTATGGGCCTATATGGGGCTCGGTGACTTTTTTCAAAAATTTCACCGTTTCGCTCCGGGACACTTCTTATCATGTTTGTCTTGACGAGACTAAGAAAACGAGACCCCACAACCTATACCACAAATGTCGAGAAGTAGGTTTCCCAGGATGGTCCTATACCTCCCTTACCCCATATAGGCATTTTCCCGTAATTTAGAATAAAGTCCGTGTTCCGTATTTTTTCAGGAAAATTTTTACATACACCCACCCTGGAACTAGGGGGAGATAACTCTATTGACAGGCGAGCCCCGTTAAGCCCGGCGACCTATATACCCCCCATACCCCATATAGGCATTTTCCCGGATTTTTCGATAAAGTCCGTGTTCCGTTTTTTTTTTAGGAAAAATTTTATATGCACCCACCCCATTGCCTGGATGCTCCTTCACCTAGGCTTCACATTGATACCTCACTCGACCCCATTGGACCATTAGCTCCAAAACGTCTATTTTCATACCCTTGGGCCACCGCGCATGCGCAGAATGCCGATACTTCAACCCCACACCCAGCCCATCAGATGCCCCTTCACGAATGCTTCACTTTGATACCTCACTCGATCCCATTGGACAATTAATAGCTCCCCTACATCCCAAAACGGCTATTTCCATACCCTTGGGCCACCGCGCATGCGCAGAATGCCGCTATGTCAACCCCACACCCAGCCCATTAGATGCCCCTTTACATAAGCTTCACTTTGATACCTCACTCGACCCAATCGGACCATTTTATCTAGGAACTACTTTTTCTCCGCGGAAGCTTTTTCCCGAGACCGAATCACCGCCAGACATGAACGCATCACCGCGGATGAATACATCTTTGACCTGGGTCACGTGATATGCAAATTTGGAACTCTCCTGTGCTGGAGGTAGCTTTTGGCCCTTCTTGCGGAACTATACTCCACTTGATCTCTGTGACCTTGAAATGAGGTGGAAATGAGGTCAAGTTGCGCTGTAATAGCCTTTATATATTACTCCCGATTGACAGTCCCATTGACTGAAATTACAATATAGATGTAAATATGAAAAAAATGAACTTTCCATTGTTCTTCTTTCAATATCTTCCTCGTGTCTAGGTTTTCGGGTATAAATCCCCCTCAGGAGAGACTTTCAGCATTGAAATTTGCTGTGGTCGTTCAGATACTGTTTCATTTTTTTCCACTTATTTCAATTGGCTAGTTTGTAGGTGGTATACGTTGGCAGGAGAGTCGCATGTATGCCGTTGAAGCCGAATGAAAACTCGTGACTTCGAATTAAGTCGAATTATTGATTCTGTGTCTCACACGATTTATTCTATTTCTTGAATAACCTGTTTTCAGCGGGATTTGCATATGTCATTGTGTTCCAACTTTGAGAGTACGGGTACAACTTATATCCATTAATTACAACTGGATCAGTCCCGGTTGCGCAAGGCAGGTAGGCAAGGAAGAGAAAAAAAAAACGGCGAATGATCAGCGAACAGTATGTTTATCTAGCCTACATTGTTATAAATTACCGTTATTTCACAGTAAATGTATGTTGGAGTTTACAGTATATTTAACCGTAAACACATTGATATGTACATTGAACTGCGATATTTCAGTTGGTATCAACTGGAACGGGTAAACTGCACACGAACATACATGTAACTATAATTTCTGTTTTCTGTGAAAGGAGGTTGTTCTCGTTGCACACGGAACGCCCATTTGCAGGAGATATGCACCACCTGCGTTGTACAACATTCAGAGCATCACCACCACACGCACAAGGAGTAACGCGGTGGGTAACTTTAATTTTAGTGTTACCTGACGTGGAGTGAGTGAGTGAGTAGGATTTAACGTCGTTTTCAACATTGTTTCAGTCATATCACGACGGCGCCTACATGTGCCAGAACACGAGAGTGTCCACAGTTCCTATTATTCTGGACACTACCTATCTGACGTGGAGATTCCTGTCAAAGTTTACTTCATCATTATTTACGAAACTTGTGGTGACTACATTTGTAAACACAAAGAGCCGAATTACGCGAATGCGCAACGACCATTTCGGCCTTTCAGTGACCTAACGGTACGTTTCCACGGACCAGATAATTGTAAACAACGGTGTCACGTAATTGAACATTAAAGGATGTTAATAAAAACGGTAATTGCAGTTTTCAACCTAATTAACAGTTAATTGCCTGCTAAAAACGGTAATTATAAAAATACGGTTCAACATTTTACAGATTAAAACATGTTAAAAAGCGGTAATTGTAAAATACGGTGTAACGAAATTTTACAGTTGAATGTACTGGCACCTTTTCTGCCAGTACATTTAACTGTGAATTTACGGTGTGATTTGTAACAGTGTACCTATTGACTCAAAACTGTCCGCATATCTGAAATATATGTGTCGAAGGTTATGAAATGCACCCAGACATCCGGTATGTTACATAGTAGTACCTGGACAACGTAAACACACTTTGAATATGCGCTGAATTTAATTTAGCTTAATAGTGGGTCACCATCACCTCGATGTCTGACCTTGTCGTGAATGTAACTTGTGATCTGCTCCACTTGTTTGTGTCCTACATATATTTCGTTAATTTGTAAAACATTTTTTGTAACTTGTTCGATGTGGCCGTTGGATTATGCTGCACAACTAGGTCAGTACTGGTACATTTATACCGTTGCAACTGTCAAGCTTCTCTGACGTTCAGGCACATAGACGTGTTTGTTCGTGTGTTGGTGTCGGTAGGCAGGTAAGTTGGACACATTTGACAAGGACAACATCCGTTGATACTCTTTTTGAATACTTTCGGCGGTTGATTGTATATACATGTATACGCAGCTATAAGACTTTTCTGCAGTGCTTCCGAACGACGAAAACTTTTTTGACTTTCTAACTTATCATATTGGAGTCTGTTTGAGCCTGTTTGAGTAACCCCCGAGCAGAGTATTATGGGTAATTTCAAATGGTGTTCATGAGGGTCTGACGGATATTTTCGGCATGTTTTCTCCAAAATTTCAGCTTTCTCTACGTGGAAGTGCCCAAAACTATCATATCGCATCAGATAATTACTTCCTGATTTATATGAATTTTTGCGAAGAAAATTGTATCAATAGACAAATCGCGAAATCGACGAAAAATATGGAATTGGAATATGACGAATGTGACGTCATCGGAGCGACCATCTCGGTCTTCTACATTTTCTTTTGAAGCTTCACTCGATTATAGAGTGTTGATTCAGCTCCCAAGCCTCAGTATTAATAAAATATAAGGGATGAATGAGGAATCAGCACATTTCTTCATATTTTCATTCTCAATATAGTTCGTGGGTAGTTAATCACATACGTCGTTTTTTAAGGTTATGTACAGATTTTACTACCATGTTTCCGTTGTTAATATTTACCTCTCACTGCGCCAATCTCTTCATCATACGTTTCGTATACTCCTTGCACATCACACATTCCTATCACACAACAAAAATCTATTATAGTGGTTTAGAATAATTATCAAATAAACAACATCTATTGTTTGTTATAAACTCGTTGATATTCTGCGTCGTAATGAAAATATAATTATATTTCGCAGAATACATTAAACAAAGTACATTATTTTGAACACGCTTCTCGGATGTAGTTTTAAAAACTTATGTTTTTGTTAACATCATGAATGTGAACAGATCTCTCCAAAAAAATTCGTAACGGATCAGCGTTTCGTGGAGCCATTTTTCCAAATCATCCGCAAGTTTTTTCCCCACTTTTGGGCAATTTGATATCAGAGGCTGTAAATGTCCAATATCAGTCCCACAGTAATCTCGGATATCGACGTATAAAATACCTCAGTTGATCATCTATACCAGGTTAGGGAGAACTACCTCTCTAAAATGGAGGTAACAAAAGTTGTTTTGCTTAATAAATTTTGACTAATTAATCGTAATTCTCCAAAATGTTCAGGCGACTCACCTTATGTATTGTTACATGTCGTAACTGTGGTTTACCAATGAAAGTGTGCATAGATTAATTATCGCTAGAGAACAAAACATGTCGTGTATTCTTATGCAAATTGGATAGACGATAATTTGTTTTTTCTAAACCATTCGATGCGATGCGGACATATATGTCTATGGTCGCCTATAGAGTATGTTTCTTCGTCCGATATATTCTTGAATTTATTGGACAAAAATGACCTTGTTTACCTCCATTTTAGAGAGGTGGTTTCCGCTAACCTGTAAACGTACGTATGTAATCCCGCAATCTTTCCTCCTATGACCATAATAACTGACTACCAGAGGGTGCCCGAAAAAAGAGTGATCTGTTTCCACGCTCTAATTCCCGTACACATGTACATGTAATATGTCAATAGCACGCTGAGACATATTCGTCCAACACTCGTCCTGTCGTTTCACTCGCATGATAAACAGCTCGCACTGGGCGTCATTTAATAGCCTTTGTACACTTTTCAAAAAGACTTCAATCTTCATGAAATACTAACAATAGATAACCATACAGGATGCCACTATTGATAAGATTCGCTAGCTTGAACTGTTTACGTATATACTGCGTACGTGTCTTTACCCATGATTGTCTGCCGGTTATTTTGGCCGATATTCGTATATGAAATTAAATTCTACGCACGTCATGCAAACAGCTCTCGCACGTGAGCCAGGCAAATGATATAATTCGTGAGATGTTTCTTTGTTGATTAAAAACATCCCATGATATTTATGTGAAATTTGCTAACCTCGCATTAGGCAAAGCAGCTGATTTTTAGCCCACCATCACCAGATGGTAGGCTGTTCAAATCGCTTTTCGTCCGTGGTCCGTCGTCCGTCCGGCCGTCCGTAAACAATTCTTGTTATCGCGATTTCTCAGGAACTACTGCATGGATCTTTCTCAAATTTGGTACACAGGTTCCCCTCGGGATCTAGTTGTGCAAGATACCTTTACTGGTCCCATTGCAAAATCCAATATGGCCACAAGGCGGCCATATTGGAATTCCCCATGAAACCTTGCTATCGCGATTTCTCAGGAACTACTGCATACATGTAGATCTTTCTCAAATTTGGTACACAGGTTCCCCTTGGGGTCTAGTTGTGCAAGATACCTTTTATGGCCTGATTCAAATATCCAGTATGGCCACAAGGCGGCCATCTTGGATTTCCCTATGAAACCTTGTTATCGTGATTTCTCAGGAACTACTGCATGGATCTTTCTCAAATTCGGTACACAGGTTTCCCTTGGGGTCTAGTTGTGCAAGATACCCTTTCTGGACCGATTCGAAAATCCAATATGGCCACCAGGAGGCCATCTTGGATTTCCCCATGAAACTTTGTTATCGCAATTTTTCAGGAACTACTGCATGGATCTTTCTCAAATTTGGTACACAGGTTCCCCTTGGGGTCTAGTTGTCCAAGATACCTTTTCTGGTCCGATTCGAAAATCCAATATGGCCACCAGGTGGCCATTTTAGATTTTCCCATGGAAATTTGTTATCGTGATTTCTCAGGAACTACTGCGTGGATCTTTCTCAAATTTGGTACACAGGTTTCCCTTATGGTTCAGTTGTGCAAGATACATCTCCTGGTCCGATTCCAAAATCCAATATGTCCATCAGGCGGCCATCTTGGATTTTCCCATGAAACTTTGTTATTGTGATTTCTCAGGAACTACTGCATGGATCTTTCTCAAATTCGGTACACAGGTTCCCCTTGGGGTCTAGTTGTGCAAGATACCTTTTCTGATCCCATTAGAAATCCAATATGGCCACCAGGCAGCCATCTTGGATTTTTCCATGCTACCTTGTTATCGCGATTTCTCAGGAACTACTGCATGGATCTTTCTCAAATTCGGTACACAGGTTCCCCTTGGGGTCTAGTTGTGCAAGATACCTTTTCTGATCCCATTAGAAATCCAATATGGCCACCAGGCAGCCATCTTGGATTTTCCCATGCTACCTTGTTATCGCGATTTCTCAGGAACTACTGCATGGATCTTTCTCAAATTCGGTACACAGGTTTCCCTTGGGGTCTAGTTGTGCAAGATACCCTTTCTGGACCGATTCGAAAATCCAATATGGCCACCAGGAGGCCATCTTGGATTTCCCCATGAAACTTTGTTATCGCAATTTTTCAGGAACTACTGCATGGATCTTTCTCAAATTTGGTACACAGGTTCCCCTTGGGGTCTAGTTGTCCAAGATACCTTTTCTGGTCCGATTCGAAAATCCAATATGGCCACCAGGTGGCCATTTTAGATTTTCCCATGAAAATTTGTTATCGTGATTTCTCAGGAACTACTGCGTGGATCTTTCTCAAATTTGGTACACAGGTTTCCCTTATGGTTCAGTTGTACAAGATACATCTCCTGGTCCGATTCCAAAATCCAATATGTCCATCAGGCGGCCATCTTGGATTTTCCCATGAAACTTTGTTATTGTGATTTCTCAGGAACTACTGCATGGATCTTTCTCAAATTCGGTACACAGGTTCCCCTTGGGGTCTAGTTGTGCAAGATACCTTTTCTGATCCCATTAGAAATCCAATATGGCCACCAGGCAGCCATCTTGGATTTTTCCATGCTACCTTGTTATCGCGATTTCTCAGGAACTACTGCATGGATCTTTCTCAAATTCGGTACACAGGTTCCCCTTGGGGTCTAGTTGTGCAAGATACCTTTTCTGATCCCATTAGAAATCCAATATGGCCACCAGGCAGCCATCTTGGATTTTCCCATGCTACCTTGTTATCGCGATTTCTCAGGAACTACTGCATGGATCTTTCTCAAATTCGGTACACAGGTTTCCCTTGGGGTCTAGTTGTGCAAGATACCCTTTCTGGACCGATTCGAAAATCCAATATGGCCACCAGGAGGCCATCTTGGATTTCCCCATGAAACTTTGTTATCGCAATTTTTCAGGAACTACTGCATGGATCTTTCTCAAATTTGGTACACAGGTTCCCCTTGGGGTCTAGTTGTCCAAGATACCTTTTCTGGTCCGATTCGAAAATCCAATATGGCCACCAGGTGGCCATTTT
>JAVTVY010017220.1:0-59393 GCA_036873755.1 Hanleya hanleyi | reverse complement strand
GACAACAGGCCATTCAGTGTGGATTTATGGACAACAGGCCATTTAGTGTGGATTTATGGACAACAGGCCATTTAGTGTGGATTTATGGACAACAGGTCATTCAGTGTGGATTTATGGACAACAGGCCATTCAGTGTGGATTTATGGACAACATGCCATCCAGTGTGGATTTATGGACAACAGGCCATTCAGTGTGGATTTATGGACAACAGGCCATTTAGTGTGGATTTATGGACAACAGGCCATTCAGTGTGGATTTATGGGCAACAGGCCATTTAGTGTGGATTTATGGACAACAGGCCATTCAGTGTGGATTTATGGACAACAGGCCATTTAGTGTGGATTTATGGACAACATGCCATCCAGCGTGATTTCACATGTACATGTAGATTATGTAGCCCCAGTATTTACAATTATCCATAATTTAAAAAAGAATGATAATTAAGTTGGTAAAATACAGTCAATTTTCCTAATATAGCCCTTAATAGATGAACAAGTATAATTGAGTAGATTACATATGATGCACAGTTTCACCAAAGCTTATTAAACAAAGTTCCACTCTGACAAATACATGTATTAATATTAGATATGCGGAGAGTTCCTGACATACATGTAAGTTCTATATTGATGGGGTAAAAATCTGCAAAGTGAGACATACGACTTTCCAGTCAATTTTAGCATAGTTTTGGCTTGGTAAATGGCAATTTTAATAAGTAATGCAAGTGAGTGAGATCGCATAAAACTGTACATTCCACATACCCCACCCCACACCCTCCTTCATCCATAAGCATGCTGAAGGATGGGTTGGAGGAAGTTTGGGGATAATTTTATTTACCCGCTCAATAGATTGGGCCATGGCAAGTCTGATCACTCAAACCTAAAATGACGGTGAACCAGGTGAGAATTAATCTTGATTTCCTGACATGACATAGGAGAATAACACGTATGGTACAGCACAACACAGTCAAAAATATAATACCGGAAAAAATTATGGGAAACAAAATCACGCTTTTACTTTTAGCCAGAAAGGGCAGCAATTACAAGGATATAGTTTAGCAAGTTCTGGGTCCAAATTCTACATATTTTACAATGCTGGAACTCTTCTGTTAAAGGACGTACATATACATGTTCACTTCTTTTCACATAATGAACAAATACGCAAAAGAATTGACTTTCGATGGAACAAATCGCACTGTTTATCATGTCTATAACAGCAATGTAATGACAAAATATCCCAGTACGTTTTAACAAAATTGTCAGCAGCGTCCCAAATTTTGCCCATCCCGTCAAATTGAATTCCAAAACATGAATTTGTTTCATTTCAAAGGCATAACAGGTCAAGTTTTTCTCTCCGCTATATCGTGTTCCTTTCATGGATCATTGTAATCTACATCATTCACATCATCATTAGGATGACAATGGCAGACTGAAGGCTGGGCTTCCAAACAGGTTAGGGCGATCTCGCTCTCTAAAATGGAGGTAAAAAGGTTAGTTTTTGCTCAATAACTTTTGATCCCTAATCAATTAATGCTTCAAAACTTCAGGCGCATTAATTTATCTATTGTTCCATGTCCTAAAATTAATTTGCCATTTGAAGAACCAGTTAATGTTGTTTAAAACAGCACGACAGACGTTTGCCCCATTATTATGCAAATTAGATAGATGATAATTATTTTTTTTACTACTATTTGATGCAGATATATAAGTCTGTGTGCGCCTCAAGAGGAATTTGCTGAATTCATTATGTGAACGGATTTACTGGGCAAAAACAACCTTTTTTTAGCTCTATTTTGGAGCGGGATTGCCCTAACGTGATCACTCGCCATCATCTAATTCTATCACAGCTTCATGTGAGTTAGGGTTTATGTCGCATTCAGCGCTATTTCGACCATATAGTGACGATATGATTAGCTGGACTTGTGTGACTATCCATGTACAGTCATCATATAGAGGAAATGAATCTTCCCCTCATGGCAATAGACATGGTACAAAACTCGTTAGGCATCAATCTATTCAGCAATTTATATGTTCATCAGTTTTCGACACCCGACACCAATGCAAATTAGCGAAACACTGAATTAACGTCAATTAAATATAGATTATGTTCATTGAATGAAATCTCCAATTGAACATCAAATTAAAATCGTATCTCTGTTATCTCGCGACATCATTTCGGACAACAGGTCTATCACTTCTGGTACTCACAATTGACTGTTTGCAGGGACTGTGCAACTCGTCAAGCTTTTCGATCGCAGATGATTTAACTGCAGTAAATTTGGAACCCCAATACTCTACTGGAGTCGAACTCTTGCTGACTATGTGTGCCACATTAGGCGGATTTGCTGGTGGTCACTGCGAAGCTATGATGTGCTTGTGTGTACATGTGATCTAATATCAACAGATTTTCTCAATTATAAGCTCATAGATTCATACAGGATATAACGATGACATATCAGGATCAATTTCATTTCGTCATTATTAGTTCAAATTAACCCTGGCCTGTTAGCATTACGTGTATGTGTATATGCCAGGCCGCCATTCAATTTCCTTTCTGATTACCACTGCCAACTTTTTGCATAGTTTCTACCCTGTACAGTATATACCATATAGATGAATCACATAAAAATGATGGAATAGACTCCAATTACCTATTTCCTCCAGCATGTTTTTCATTTTGACCAGGCTGAATCGCATCCTTTAACCTTAAATCAGCCCCATCAAATGCAAGGTCTCCCATGCACGAATTCAAAGTACAAAATTGGGAGTTTTAACAGATGAGCATCATTTACAAGTCTATGTAATTTTTGGTAGACGCAACCAAATATGAGTTGGAGTAGGAAATGACTCCGGACAATATTACAGTTTGTTGTGTAAATAAATATAATATACATGTACCTATGATATTGAGAAAATTATTTAAAGGTGAACTGAAAAGCTTTCCAATGTTCTGTTAAAATGTCTTAAAACAAGAACTTCTATAGTTGTTACAATTGTGTGTGGTAATAGTTCTGTGGTTTATTGTTTTATTTTGGGTGTATGAGAAGTCAAAACTTATACCGAGAGCCAGAGCTTTTAAAAACGTCATCGCTTGCCTCCCGTTGTTTTTGGAACGTCATGACGTTATAGTGGTCCTCGTTCATTCATCCGACGTAGCATGACGTCACATTTGAATAAAACTTGAATGAAGGGGACCACTAAAACGTCATAACGTTCTACAAACCAAGAGAGACAAGCGATGCAAGTTTTCAAGACGGATTTATAACAGGATAACTTAAATATTATTATTAGTACAATTTTGCAAACTATATTTGCCCCAAAAACGTATAAAATTTATGTCACATAAGACAAGATGTATATAAGCAAAAATTTAGATAAAATTAAAAGCTTTGCAGTTCACCTTTAAGTTCATGTACTGACAACATTAATGCTCAGCATTTGTAAAGAACTAGGAGCATGATATATTATTAAAGTCGGAGTCAAGAAGATTGCTAATTAACCATATTTCTCATTCTGAAAAGCTGCACAAATTTGTCCAGGTGACAAAAACAGGAAATGTCGTTCACTGAATTATGCATGATATTTGGCTTTCCTGATACAAGTGGCATGTATCATAAGGAAAAAAACCAAGAGGATCCGCCTGTATATCGAGGCCTTTAGAGCATCGCAAAAGTAACCAAGATTTCAATTCAACCACAAAATCCACTTTTAGTGAGTGCAATTAAGTGTAGCATGATGTACGGTAATTTCCCTATTAATTCGCGATGTAGTGATGAAACTCAGCACTCCAAAAATTGGCTACTTTCGAATTATTTGTTGAGCCAATTCTAGAACAAGAGCCCAAGGGGCTTCAATATACGCCCGTATATCTGGAATTACATTGGTTCAAATTTCAAGATTGTTTGATAGCCTTGATTCCAATTGATCTAGCAATCCAGAGAAAGGTCTACAATTTTTTGCTTATAAGAATGTAACATATATCACATCTTATATTGAATGATAAACTAAAATGAGCTCAACTCTTGGTAACGCAGCAAGGAAGCAATCAGAGATTGCTCAATTGTATGCCCCCCTTCCGCTTTAATCCGACACTGCTCCACCATTGTTCTGTTTTGTATTGGTCTGTGGAGGCCTAATTTGGCTAAATTATAAAAATTCTGTTTCAGTCACTTTTTTCGGCATGCCTCGCATAATATATGTACATATTCCGCCCGGGGCTTTCGTCAAATATGACCTGGTTATGAGACCTACATTCCTTGGGAGTATACTGTGGTGAAATTATGAAGCGATCGTGAACTTTGAATTTTGCATCCAAATTTCACTCTTTTAGGGGCAATTTCATACTTCAGGACCTATGTGATCTACTTTGGCATACATGTGCTTTGGACAAATAAATATATCCCATTCATTTAGGTTTGATGAACAAAGGGTAACTCTTGAAAATATAACCGAAAGCAGAGAAACTTCATGCTGCACAACTATGGGGTACTGACCACATATCATGCAAATTCCATAATTGTCCATACAATATTAACCGAGATCCAGCCCGGACAAGTCCCAATTCACAAAGATTTCAAGAACAAAAGGGCCATAACTCTTGAAATATACGCGAAACGCGGAGAAACTTCACACTGCACAACTACAGGGCACTCTCCACATATCCTGCAAATTCCATACTTGTCCATACAATATTAACCGAGATCCAGCCTGGACAAGTCCCAACTCACAAAGACTTGATGAACAAAGGGCCATAACTCTTGAAAATATATGCGAAACGCGAAGAAACTTCACGCTGCACAACTACAGGGCACTGACCACATACCCTGCAAATTTCATAATTATCCACACAATATTAACCAAGATCCAGCCCGGACAAGTCCCAATTCACAGAGATTTCAGGAACAAAGGGCCATAACTCTTGAAAATATAGGCGAAACGGGGAGAAACATTACGCTGAACAACTGTGGGGCACTGACCACATGTCATGCAAATTTCATACTTGTTCATACAATATTAACCAAGATCCATCCCGGACAAGTCCCATTCACAGAGATTTCAGAAAAAGGGCCATAACTCTTGAAAATGATACCGGAACTCGGAAAAAAACTCGACGCTACACAACTATGAGCCACTGGCCACATTCCATGCAAGTTTCAATCCTGTCCATCAATTATTAACCGAGATATCGCGCGGACAAGAAATTCGGACGGACAGACGGACGGACAGACGGACGGACAAAGCGATCGCTATATGCCCCCCCTCTAGTTAGAGGGGGGGCATAACTAGTTGACCTTGAAGCAATAGCTTAGAGCTCACATATCCCACACTGAAATCGACAATAGTCAAACACAAGAAAATAGTAGTTTTCCTGCAAATGAATTCCTTTCAGATGAGAGAATTTTTCATGAAGGAAGAAGAAAGAGATGAAGTAAACCTTTGTCCTTGAGTTAATAAACAGGTGTGAAGTTCATAAAGGACTCCTCTCCCCGTTAAATTTGTAAATGTATGTTTTTTATTTCATAACAGTTTAACTAAATGAAGCGTTTCAAACATGGGAGACAACTCAACAGGACAATATCATATAAATGCAGGGGAAAGACTTTTGAATATTCCAACAATATTCCAACACATTTAGTCAGCTAAGCTTGATTCATTTTTGCGACCTAGACCTTTGACAAATTGACCTCATATGTATGGCTCCACTTTGCCATGCGAGTAAGGTATACTCAAAGTTTGGTACATGTACCAATCCATACCTTGAAACTGGAGCTATCGCATGGACAACAAATTTTAATGGATGAATGGACAGAACGCAACATCGCATTACACGACCTCGTCTTCGACAGGCATATCATGTCAATGTGACTTTTAATGATTTCTGATTTTGGGGTCACAGTGACCTTGACCTTGACCTCAATTTTGATACACAACACATTGTCTTCCCTCAATCTAACAATGCACACAAAAATCATGATTTTTAATGATTTCCTGATTTTGGGGTCACAGTGGCCTTGACCTTTGACCGTGACCTAAATTTTGGTACATGATAAACCGTCTCCCCTCAATTTCTCAATGGACACAAAAATTCATGATTTTTAACAATTTCACGATTTTGGGGTCACAGTGACCTTGACCTTTGACCTTGACCTACATTTTGGTATGTGACTCATCGTGTCCCCTTAATGTATCTACTGACACAAAAAATGTTATTTTTAATAATTTCCTAATTTTGGGGTCGGTGACCTTTGACCTTGACCTAATTTTTGGTACGCATCACTTCATTTCCGCCTATTGAACCCACTCACAAAAAATTAGAAATTTTTAACGATTTCCTGATTTTTTAATCACACTGACCTTTGACCTCTGACCTTGACCTACATTTAATATGCAACACATCGTTCCCCCCCTAGGGCATCCACTCACCAAAAATTAGAACTTTAGATAGAAAACTGTCAACGATCAATGATTTCCTGATTTTTGGCAACAGTGACCTTTGACCTCTGACCTCGACCTCAATTTTGGTACGCGACACATCGTCTCCACCTGGCGTATCCACTCACAAAAAATTGCAACTGTGGATAGAAAACGTTCAGAGATATAGACCGGACACGAACACTTCAGTGATTTCCTGTTTTTTAGGCCAGTGACCTTTGACCTGTGACCTCGACCTTCATTTTGGTACGCGACACATCGTCTCCCCGTAGGGTATCCACTCACCAAAAATTGGAGCTGTGGATAGGAAACTGTCCCAGATATAGACCGGACACGAGAACCGGACAGACGGACAGACGGACAGACGGACGGAAACCGCCATCCCATAATACGACCGCCTTTTGGGCGGGCGTATAAAAACGCGAGTGTTCGAATTAAATGTCGCGCCGACTTTCACGGAGAATCCAAAATGGCGGACCGCTTCGCCGTGGTCGTAGTGATCGTATTTATTAACGTGTATTAACTTTGAGATCTCACCATAGTTTCCATAAAATGCAGTGTATGATGTCAGAAAATCTCCTCTATCCTGATAAAGGCGTCTAATTTTATTCGAGGAAGTCAAGCATATTTATCGAGTGACAAGTTCAGCACGATCATGCAGATTTTTGAGCTGACGTCCGTAAATTCGCGTCCATAATAACATCGTAAAAGTAGGCCAAAACATTGAACGTATTCCTTCCTTTTGTTCAGTATTAGCTATGATCTATATTATGAAACCTAACTGACATGGAATTGAATGAATATTCTATATATATAAAACTATACACATATTAGAGTATTCCATGTTCGAGTCGTTCGGTATGTCGACGTTGTTGTTGTGAACCCTGAAAATGAACCAACGGCAAATTTATGTAGGATTATATCACGAAGTTTTAGACAGATTAGCGGACTGTCATAGACTTTTTGGTCTTCATTGTGCATGATTTTACACACACCATCCAGGACTTGAATAAATATCCCGGACCTATGACACGAAATTAATGTAGAATTAACGGCGGATTGTACAAGAGAACCGAGTGTCAGTCGGCAATACACGTTTCGATTTGTTTGTTTCAAGTATGAGAATATCTATTACGGTACCGGTACTGTAACAGTTTACTAAAAGTATAGGTCGAAGTATGATATCGTTCTGAATATTAATTAAATACTGTTATGTTCTCATCTCCGAAACTTTACCTAATGCCATTTAAATGTTTCTCAAATTTGTTTAGCATATAGAGTAATGGAATAGCGAGTAGCGATGTTTTGATTCTTAGTGTAAAAATGCGCGGTGTAATTCCAAAGAATTTTTGATTGCTGGAATTTTGGTAAGTTCGTGGGTATTCATAAGAAATATTTTCATTCACAATAAAATATTTAACAAAACCGGAAAGAGTAAGTCTTTATGATAACCGTATTTGAACAAAACAGAGCACATGCAGAGATGATTGTTGTCGGCGCTTCACATCGCAAAATTTGTTTGTGTCCCCTGGTGGGAAAACTGACGTTTGTCAACTGTGTGATTTCCTGTCTATGTTTCATTAAACGATAGGTGTATTTTGTTAAACTTTTTCATTTTAAGTTTATCTAATTATCTAAATAGGCAGGTGTGTTTTGCCTTATGGCCAGTGTCACAGTTATTGAATTGAACTGCATGGTAATTTCAATAATATCACTTGATTGAAAGTTCCCGTTTCACAATGTATGACTGCCGACTCAAAATCAAGTCATTCAACAGTGCTTAATTCTTGAAAAGGAAACTTTTACCTGCATCCGATCGTCTTTCTGATTTGAGATTTGGCCCGACTGCAGCTTTTCTATAATTTATAAATATACACTCAGTAAATATAACCGGATCCACTTCAGAGAATATACAGAAATTGACATCTCAATTAACTGGACTGGTAAATTAGACCGATCTATGTAAGTTGTGATTGTATTCTGGTCGAAGAATCATGGCGAAAAAATCTACCAAATGTACAATCCCGTTTCTCAACGGTTTAGTGAAATTAATTCAGCCTTTCAGAGAATCTAGTTGAGGAAAGTTATAAAATATATCCATATGCTCAATATCATGATGCTTTTGTCCGTGCAGTACTGAGAACCATATGTGGATGGATTTATTCCATTTTTCTAAAAAAAAATCTAAACAACACTAATATCGAAATTACAACCGCGGCATGCGATTGTTGAATCCAGGTCAGATCGATAGCCGGCTTCATCTGAAAATATATTAGCATAAAATGTATTCTATTTAATCACCAACGTATAAAAGTTAAAGGGGGCATGAATTAATGAGGGACGATGAACCACCGTAAAGACTTCAACAGAAAAGGAGCGCCATGAAAATTTTCTTAGACCGTGTCACGTCGATCACCGTTGTCGGTGATTTTTATGTTCCGTTCAAACATAATTCATTCGCATGCAGTTCTGCCTTCTCGGAAAATATTCACCGTGTTTTTCAAATAAAGGAATGCTGGTTTAAAGAAAGATATTTGATATACGAACGGCTGGAAACTGAAGAATGATTCAATAGCGGGCCGTGTGCAGACACTCGACCACGTGCGGGGACTACCGTATATATTTTTCCCGACTGCGGCGAAACGCGATCAAGTTAGGATAAAATTACAGGACTGCGGAGTTAATTGAATCAATTTTATTCCTTATAGACTGTAAGTAATAGTAATTCAGTCTGATTATATTGTACCATTCCCTGTTGTTTCTCTGCGCTTACAAATAATAGCATACGCCGATATACTATACGAGATTCTAGTAACACATTCACTTTACTTTCATCGACACGAACTCCGTGGCGAAAACGGGAGTGTTCGAATTTATTGTTTCACGGATATTGAAAATGCTCCCGTGTTCGTTTTATTAGGATGGACAAAATCACGACAGCGGAAAAATCGGCCGTTTTCGAATTAAGTTTGGAAGGTGAATTAATAGGGAAATTACCGTAAGCCACTGGAATACATGCGAGTTGTGGGTGGGACTAGGAATTAGTGTCGGAGATAGGTGGGTCTCAGTACCCTAGGGGCGGGGCATGCCCTAGTGGGTTCAATAACATAGCATGGTGTAATTTCCCAGAATATATGTGGGTTGTGGGTGGGGCGAGGCTTAGTTCAGGAAATAGAGGGTGAAGCTCAGTACCTTTGGGTGGGGCATAATTCTGGGTTCAGTCATTGTAGCATGATGTACATGTAAGCTCCTGAGGAGACTGGCGACGCTTAATTTGGGAAATAGAGGGCCGAACCCAAAAGCTGACGACAAAAAAAAAAGTCAAAAACTTTAACATCGATCATAACCTGTCCTGAAACGGGGCCATGCAGACAGACATCAGTGTGACTGCTATACTGAGCGTCCGCAGCTACATGTACTTTGTCCAAATCAGATACATGCACACACTATGTATAGGTGTACAGGCATATTATAAGACAATACTTGTATATCTGAGGTAAATAATATCAGAGAATCCATTAAGATATGCGAACTGTGTATTGTATACATGTGTATATGTGCTTCATGGCAGCCTATTATGGGGTGCAATAAGGACAGGCCAAACTTCCTCAAATACATGCATGTCCACAACATTTTCAATGCGAGACACTTTTTCTGCAACGAGTTACGGTCGTAGTCGGGGAACCAAAATGGTGATCATGTGGCTTTTCCTTGAAACTATATGCGAGTTTCAAGGGTATTTTCCATCTCTCTGACTACCAAAATCGATACAGACCGACTGTACATGCACGCCATGTTTTTCTGCACAGTGCAGTTAGAGGGTGTTACACCGACAGTTTAGGAGGTTACAAACTCTGACAGTGGGAGAATGTGTACTGATGTTCATGTGAATGTTTTGTTGTGCATGTGTTTCAAAAGGTGCACACCATGCATGTGATCAAACTTCTGCATTTCTAACTTTGAAATGGGATCATATGTCTAATGGTTTGGTGAACAAGCTTGTTTAATCAATTAATGGATGTCGGGAACAGAGTGCAAAACTACTGAAATTACCTCACCCCCATTGTATCAATTTTCCAGAAATTATCAAAACTAGCCATACAGATTACGTAATTCTGAAGAATAGCTCACATATTCGGCAGTTATGTCGATTTTTGAAGCTCATATAATGTTGTGGGTAATAACAATTTTAAGATAGAATGAAGGATTTGACAAAATTGAAAATTTGTACCGAAGAATTCTCTAGGCTACATACATGTAATACATTTATCAGCTAAACTGGGATATTATCAGCCAATGTGAAACCAATGACCATGACAATGAACCATTAATACATCCAGGGTGGTACATGTAAGTATAGGCTCAAATACCTACATGTATATGGTCCAGAATGGGAAAATATATGTATAAGGTTAACAAATAAATATCTACCTGTACATGCAGTGTTCGAATTTAAGAAAAATTTGAACCAGTCCACCGGACTGGTGAGCCAACAAAGTAACCAGTCCGCAAATAATTTTACTAGTCCGTTAATATTAAATAAAAGATGATGTGGAAACATTTGTCATCATGAATATTTTGTGCTCTGTGATGGTTGCTACTAAATAAGAAATTAATAATTGTGCACTCCTTGAATTTCTTGAGCGCGTGTGAAGATAATCACAGACGACAACTCCTGTCGGCTAGACTTTGACGGCGACTTTGACTGCACGTGTCGTCGCGAAAAACACTGCTTCAACAAACGCCATTTCAAGCCAAAAAATCAGTAGATTTCTTTCGAAGTTGATGGAGAATATGTTTAAAATTGTCCTGGTATAACATGATCAGGTCGACTGAAGCATAATCATGTTGCTGATTTCTCGATTCCCGACCTAGAATTGCGAGCTTTATTTTCTGAGAAGATCGCCAACCTGCATTGCCATGCTGCATTACAGTCACACTTTACAGTATGCTGACAAGTGTTCACACCGCTTTACGGTTGTTGTTGTTGTCGTTAAACGCGGCCGTGGTCGTGATTTCGTTGGAATTTGCTGGAAATTTTTTTAGACTCACACGATTTATTTAGACTCTTGTCGGGTAACCGAAAACAGACATTTCGTTTTTCATTCTTTACAAATTGTGCGGAGATATCCAGAGAAATAGTTTACACAATGAACTGAGAACTTTTTTTGTTACCAGTCCGACGGACTTGTTGTTCAGTCACTCACACCAGTCCGTTTGATTTTTTACCAGTCTCGGACTGACGGACAGGTGCCAAATTCGAACTCTGACATGTACTTCGGCATGGGAAGTACAGGGTTAACAATATTAAATACCTACCTGTACATGTAGTCCATGCAGTGCGGCAAATATCACAAGTATAGGGTTAACCCTTCACTTTACAATACATTAAAAACATCCTTGTAGAATAGAGATACATCAAACTATGAAGTTTCAGCTAAAGACATCATACTGTAACATATACCATTACATGTACCTGTAGACAAACATGTATATATACTACATGACAAATACATTCACCATATTCAACTGTACTAGTTAATATAGTAGGACATAATATTGACATGTACATGTAGGATACATATATATCATATGTACCATCCAGCTGTTGTGAATTTTCCTACCTGTAACTTCCTATTGTATCCACACAGGTAAGTAAATGTACTGACATTTGAATGAATAGATGTACATGGAGTCAGTCCATCAACAAATGGCCAGTCCAGCTGCTCTTTAGATGCTTTCATCAATTTTCCCACATTATGGCTAACAGTCATCCTACTACATGTAAATGAATGTCATTTCCTGGGGCAAATCAGGCAAGGCTTCGGTGTATATAAGACCTCCCATTGAAAATGTAATTTCCTGGATAAAAGACTGCCAATACAACTTGCAGCAGATCCTTTGTCATTTGTATTTTGCGAGTCTTACACCAAATCGTTGCTGCAAATCAACTCAACATTCATGTAGAGTCTACGTGTTTCACTAACATACCTTCATTCACCGTACATCTCGTTCTGCACAAATTCTGGTAGTTGCGGTCAACTCGTACCATATTCTGATCACATACTCTCATAGTACTAAAGGTGAAATCAAAGGTGTTTTACCACCAGGCTATATCCCATTAATGCATAGGTGACCGTGAGTGGGTGGATTTATTGACATAACTAAGCAGTCCACATTGTGAAAATAGTACATTTACACATCTTTGTGGGTGTCTCGCAACTTAGCCCTTTTAGGTGAATTCAATCTGGGGCATGCAAGGGTTACATGATGTATGTCAACGCAGTCTTGAAATACGAACACTGGAATAGAGAAGAACTCTAAACCTCTGCGGGACTTAATCTAGTCATAAAGGGCAGGTGGCCAGAGAGAAAAGAACATATGTTTGGTCTGATATTAGCTGTTTCAGTGAAATTGCATTTTATACATGTACATGTAGCTAGACTGCCATAGAAAGAATGTAATTGAAAAGGGCAGCAGGATCTGCTTCCAGACAGGATCAGAGTTGGCTTTCACAAATTCATATTTTAAAGACAATGTCATGACAAATTCAAATACATGAGATTGATCTAATCAAAACCCCTCGGCTTTCCACAAGTGATTGAGACCCTTGTGTAGTGTGAATTGGGGAAGAGATATTTCTATGTGGGATGATCAAGATATACCAGTAGTTGGTTACATTCAGGCATATAGGACAGAAATAGAAAAATTATATATCTGTAAAGGGGCATAACTTTGTAAAATATGGGCCGAGGGGTGCCACTTTCGATAGGCGTCGGAGAACCGAGACAAATAAGCTGTACCAAACACGGATTTGCAGATATAACTTGTACATTCAGGTACAGATAACAAAATCAGAGATTATTACATCCAAAAGGGGCATAACTCCATAAGCAAAAGCAAGTAATCCTTTGTTGGCTTGTAGAATACAACAATAAGTTTCCAAACTATAGTAGCTATATCGAACAGTTCTGCAGATATAGTTGGTTACATTCAGGCATATAGGACAGAAATAGAAATTAATATATCTGTAAAGGGGCATAACTCTGTAAAATATGGGCTGAGGGGAGCCACTTTCGATTGGCGTCTGACTTAGCACTCTGTGAAATAAGAACCAAGATGAATAAGCTGTACTGAACACAGATCTGCAGATATAACTTGTACACTCAGCTACAACTAACAAAATCGAAGATTATTACATCCGAAAGGGGCATAACTCCATAAGCCGAGGCGAGTAATCCTTTGTTGGCTCGTAGAATAAAACAATATAAATAAGTTTCCAAAATATAGTAGCTATACTGAACACAGTTCTGCAGATATAGTTGGTTACATTCAAGCATATAGGACAGAAATAGAAATTAATAAATCTGTAAAGGGGCAGAACTCTGTAAATCGGTAAAGAGGCAGAACTCTGTAAAATATGGGCCGAGGGAAGCCATTTTCGATAGGCGTCTGACTTAGCACTATATAAATAAGTGTTGAAAATTTGGTGGTTGTGTCTCAAGCGGTTTTGCCTAAAATGCGGTAACAGACGGACGTACATGTCGACGACAATACCCTGAGGCCAAAATGGGTAATACCACTTGCAACTATTTCTCAGCCACACTGAACGACTTTTATTATTAATATTAGTGAAGGTAGGATTTTTACAGCAAATAAGGACCATCTATACATGGATTGTCATAAAAAAACAATCAGCGAGATCTTGAGGCATGGTAACCACATACCAAATTCGGAAAGACTGCATTCAGTTCTCCAAAAGTTATTGTCTGGAAAAGAACTTGGCCAGGTGGCGACAAATATAGGTGGATCGGATGAAAAACAATCTCAATCGAGATCTTAAGGCAAGGTAACCAAATGTGGCAGAATCTGTTTAGGTTTCTCTATTTATTTTGTGTAAATGAAATTTTGACTTGACCCTCAAGTGGCGCTACCTATAGGCAGATCAGCATGAAAAACAATCCAAAGCAAGATTTTGAGGCAAGGTACATGTATCCATAAATCAAATTTTGAAAGAATCTGTTTGAGGTTTTCGTAAGTTATTGTCTGCAAACAAACTTTAAGCTTTAACTTTGACTCCAAGAGGCACCACCTATACATGTAAGCAGATCGGCATGAAAACAATCCAAAGCGAGATCTTGAGGCAAGGTATACCCACATACCAAATTTGGAAATAATCCATTCAGGTTTTCAAAAGTTATTGTCCAGCCACCTATAGGCAGATCGGCCTGTGAAAGAATCCCAAGCAAAAATTTTGAGTCGAGGTACCCACTTAAAAAAATTTGAAAGAATAAATTTTTCAGAGATTATTGTCCGGAGAAGTCAGACGGGTGGATGCACAGATGCACACACGCAGGGATGGACTCCGTTACTGTAACCTTTTGAGCCATGACTCTACAAATCAATGCGGATGAACCAAAACATAACATTACTTACATGTAACCAGGCTTTTAGCTAGCTGCAATCTCAAGTACTTCGCGACCACATTTCAAAATAGACTCTATAAATATCCTGAAATTTAACAGCAATGCCCTGAAAATTATAGAATTGAGACTCCTGGTTTAACATTCTAGCAAAAAGCCTGCATGTAAGATATGCAGCAAGTCTCTCTACCTTCAAATGGCCTTGCAAGGTTCAATCCCACACATCTTGAGCCTCATTTTTGCATCTAAACACCTCTGCCCCAGGTACATTACACATTTAAGTTGAAGGAAATAACAAAAGTAAGGTCACGTACAGATCAAGAGGTCAATTGATTCTATTGTGACTGGGGTCTAGGTTTACACCCCTCCAACTAATTCCAGCTCCATGTGGCATGATATTAGTGAAGGTTTAGCCATGTTGTACCTGTGTTTATAGTATTGTGGAGGTAGACTGTTCACCTCAGCGGGGCACACACTGGTCACTCAGTTCAAATCTGGGATATAGTATAATGGAGGGATTAGAAGTTCTGCTTTGGTCTGAAAATGTTATACTTGCTGAATTTGATTGGTTTTTCAAATTGTGCATAAACTTCCAAACCTCGCGTTGTATCAGACCTACTAAAATATTCTGTTACCATTCTCTATGATACAATGACTTCACTGAGGGATTTTCCTCCTTCTGAAAAGCCTAATTTTAACACAGAAGTAAATGGAAAAAAACTTCAAAAAAGGCTAGTTCAGCTCTGATTTTAACAAATAATTTGAACGGATGTACTATCTTTTACTTCGCCAAGTTGTAGAAATTTATCTCAAGTATGAGAGAAGATTTTTAGGAAAAACCTGTTATGCTCCATTGAGGCCCAGGTTAAAAATCTCCCAGTTGCGCGGGTGGCGATCACGGCACTGTAATTGATAGAACAGCCGATCCTTTGTTTAGAGCCGTTGTTACTTCCATTGTGTCTAAGAGAATTGTCATCATTCCAGTTGCTGTCCTCATCGTTTTGATGAAGCATTTTGTTCATTCAATGGTATGATCAGCCAACTGTGACATGTAAGAATTCGCTAACACTGCAATTGGAAGTGCCTCGACAAAAATAAAACACATTATTCACTTTTTTGATCCATATCTCGACAGAGAATTCAAGATAATTTATCTGAAGATTAAAGATGTAATCAGCCTCAAAATCAATGGATTTTGTAAACTCACTCCCGTCTGTTTTTTAGCAGCAAAGTTTGCTAAAGCATAGGTATTATACAATGTATGTGATGATAGTGGGATTGCCATATACAACGAATGCAGAATATCTTATCAGGGATACTTGAAACTCTGCAGAATATCTTATCAGGGATACTTGAAACTCTGCCCGCTTCGACGGGTTTTCTGTTTCGCCATTGAATATGTGCTGTGCGTGGAGAGGAAACATCTGTGTGACGTAGCGACGCTCCCGAATCTGAATTTTGGACAGCTGCAGCCATGTGATAACGTCATGGCTCGCGCCTTGGGTTCGGTAGACTGACAGAGCATACTTAGGTAGAATGCACCACACGTGTAAACGCTTGTTGACACAGCCGTCAAAAAATAAACGGCATGCCATGCCGTTTATTTTTAAAGACAAATTCCTTCTATGTTCTCGTGAATGGTGGAAACAAGTTGAGTTGTATATGGTTAAATGTGTTTTATTTTGTACCTGCCGTAACATATGTCACTTTCGCGGAGTTTGGTAGAGATCGATTCCAGCCTAGATTTGAGGCTGATTACATCTTTAATTGTCATATGGGGGGAGCCTCAATTAAAACCAGATCACCATGATTGTTGGTCAAATATTTCTCAATCTAACCAATGGTAATCCCTCTAATAATTCAATCCCCCTATCATAATTCAATCACCCCCCAATTTTGGGGAAAAAATTCAATTGGCTATTCTAATAAATTTCATCAGTCTAAAATCAGTGAAATAACAAAGAAATAATGGACATGATTTTGGACCATTTTGTAAACGTCCCCAGTTATTAAGGCGGGGAAAATTCACTTCTTGTACAGGGATTATGGTGTTAAACGCTCAAGGAAGTCCCAATATAGAAATTGTTTGTTACACATTTGTTAGCTCCGGTGTAGCCTTGTTCTATACCACGCGAGAACAACGCTACGGCTGCAAACCAATCACCAGATCGAGTTGTTGGGAAAGTGCTGTACGGGCAATAAATATATACATGTATGTACTGGTATGGTTTCCAATTAGACTGCCAAAACATAAATGGGCACAACTTCTAATTTGTTATTTTAACAGAAAATGCATGGATACGCAAATTTGCTTACAGATTGTAAGCAATTCAGTTTTATTGTATTGTACTTAAATGCTCATTACAAGCCGGGTACAAAAAATAGGAGTAATTAACACATAAATCAATTTATTATGACATACCGAACATTTCTGATGAAATGTCATTTGTAGCAGATATTACAGGAGGAAGTTCAAATCTAAATCAGAAGAAAGAGAGGAAGAGAATTAAGGTTTAACAATTGCGTTCAGCAATATTTCAGCATATAGCGACAAAATCAAATAAAATTCAGAGTACCAGTTTTCAAGTCAATAACTTAGTTAATCCAACACATTTGACCATAACCAATAAAATAATTTGATTCTATGTCAACTTGCCTTTCATCAAACATCTTCTTTCCACATCGCCGAACGCCGATTTCGCGCCACAACACAGCACGACGAACACTACACGCACAGTGGCAATGTGGACAGTTTTACCTCCCTCGTCCGAGTTTAGACTTCTTGCAAAGCTAAAAATGGACAGTCACTCATAAACAAGGTGTTCGATGAAAGTTAAGTTGACATAGAATCAAAATATTTTATTGGTTATGGTCAAATGGTTCGGCAAATATTGCCCGTACGGCACTTTCTCAACAACTCGATCTGGTGATTGGTTTGCAGCCGTAGTGTTGTTCTCACATAGTATAGAACAAGGCTACACTGGAGCTACATGTACACTTTTGTTCACTACCCCCAGAAAACAGAGTACAGTGATCAGATTCTCAAAGAGCTCATATGTGCTGGACTGTTCCAAGGTATAACAAGGGGTGTATTGACTTGCTGATTCTATTCGCAGGTACAAGAGTACCAGAGATTGGTTTGAATGTCCAAATAATCGAACAGCAATTAAGTCTTTGTTTACATACCTGCCAGTCTAAATTATTCACAAACACCTCAGCAATCTACTTCAGACTATTTATACACTGGTCCACAATGGAATGGTCAAACAAGAATAAATGACTTCCATCCTAAATAATGAAGGGAATATCTAATGTTGGCGAAAAGGAGTCTATTAACATCGGTGATTGGTAATGATTCGTCCACCACAAGGAACTTCCCTCTTCCTGTATATTTGTTTAGGTCAGATACGACAACGACATGACATACATGTAATTAAGATACATGCCTTGGGCATATGTTTTCATATAAAATATAGCCATGGGGTTTGTAGAAAATCAAGTGAACCCACTTTCATACATATACAATACATGTATAAGAAAGTCTGCTGTATCGGTAACTGATTATCAGACCATCATTCTTTCATTTCACTTTCTGGATCAACAGTCTGAGACATTCCACTGGACTTGCAGTCTATTCACAAGATAGACCATTTTTATTTCACGCTAAACCAACTGTATGGCACTGCCATTAGATACATCACAGTTGAGGAAGAATAATGTGAATTCCATCATAGTTGGGGGAGAAGGGACGCCTCAGTTGAGCGGAAGTAACGTTCATGTAACGTTGCCATTGACATCGCCTCTGTTATGTCACATGGTACAAGAACAACGTCAATGCTCATAGAGTATCGCTTTCATGTACAAATATGGTGGTGCTCTACAGTGACTCTTCGCAAGTAAACACAACACAAATAATCACAACACAAATAATCACATCGAAATGGACTATTTCCATTGAACACCTTTTCCCCAGGGCTTTTCCAAAGTGCAAGTTACCGAAGACTTCTCATTTCGTTCAAGGGAGGGAGTACATTTCAATGTGGAACTTTCCATCGAACTCGTCCAAACGGAGTTCTCAAAGTTACATGAAATGAAGAGGGGTTCATTAGACCTCCATGTACATGGAGTTTTTGAAATATCACTTTGTTGGGGAAAAAGATCAATGAAAGAATTTACCGAGCAAAACTCTCTTATAAAGAGAAATAGGACAGAAATATGGTACATGGGAAAATGGCAAACACTGTATGTATCCAGCACCTCTTTATCTTCACTGTGTAAATGTTACAATTCCAGAAGTGTATGGACATCGCCCAGATACAGGTTCAGAAGTATTCAGTAAACATGAATGAAAATCTGACAGACACATAACACATACATTTATAACATGTGGTAAAGCTAGCATGTACATGTAGCATGGTATAAAAGTGTAGCTAGTCAGTTTCTATATCAAGAACATGGTACATTCAGGCAGATACATGTACCAAGTACTGACTGTACTTGCTCATCAACTTCTTTCTTTGAAGAAAAAAATATTCTGACAAATTTAGCCCTCAACCAGCCAACAGCCGTATATCATAGCAAACAGATGGGCTCAGACTGTTCTACATTAATATATCTGATGGCAGCACTCAATCCAATTTAATTGCATTTTCATACTCAGACAGCAACCAGGAGACAAATTACTCTGGTATACATGAACTCATCATTTTAATCATGGACTATCTCTCCTAAAAGTGAGTTTTGTACAATGAGTGGGTTGCAGGCATTGCACTTTCAGGTGTCCATCAGTATCAGATACTCCAGATGCTCATATTAGGCTCATTAAAACTAAATGTTCGTTTTATCATCACCGCCTACACCAAATTCTCTAGCTACACCGAACATTTTTGAAAAATGTTCTGCAATGTCTAAAACACATTTATATCCAGGCTATGTGTGCTGACAAATATGGAAGTCAGTCTGGGTCCCGAAGATGGCTGAAAATTAAATATAAATACAGTGCTGGCCGTGAGAGGCGAGCGGTCGCTCGCGCGCGCCTCATACTCGCCTAAATTCCAATTATGGCAAGTATTAAAGCACTCATCATAATTTGTCAAAAAATTTATTAGTCAAAGTCCAAATGTGAACCATTTTCACCACTAAAATATTGTTTATAGAAGAATGTCCAATTACAGATTAGGGAGACATAAACTATCAAGGTCCAGTGATTTAGTCACAAGCGTGTCAGTTGTCACGTTTCATTCCGAAAGTAAAAGCAGTACTGGGTATGTTGTTGTTGTTGTAGATCTACGCTTGCCTAATGGTGAAGTTCTGTGCTATTTGCACAGTTACTCTGGCCGCCATATAAAGCTCTTGTATATTACTTCATATCGTTTGCTTTATACTGGTGTCAGTTTTATTGAGTTCTGGTCAACAACTTTTCAAATGCCAGTCTCAAAAAACATCGTTTGCAGTGATCCATCACAGAGCAGAGCATATATGGTTATTTACAAATTCACCGAATTGCGGATTTGAGAAAGATTCGGAAGCGGACTTTGAGAAAAATCAGCGAGTCGACTTTGCAAATAGTTTAGTATTTGTAGTCCGTGTTTTTACTTTAATTCGTTATTTATAAATCTAAAATGTCAATTATCATCAGCTACAAAAGGAACCATGGGGCATGACTTAAGAAAAACCTAATAAACACAGAGCTACAAAAGTCATGTATTCTCATTTTACCGATAATAAGAAAATGTTTTCCTGGCTCTTGGAGTCTAATTTGGGAGTATAATTTGGAGTCACTCGCTTAAACCTTTTCCAAGGAGAGTGACGGTCACTCGCCCATACTCGCCTTACAGCTTTTTGAGGCGAGTGATGGCTAGCTCTCCTGCATTTTCCTCACGGCCAGCACTGTAAAGATAAAATCTGCCCGTCCCCGTCTGCCTCACTTTCCCGGCGAGTAGATGATGATAAACAGACAATTAAGTTTAATAAGCCTAAATTAGATGTACTGGTATGGTTTCCAATTAGAATGCCAAAACATAAATGGGCACAACTTCTAATTTGTTATTCCAGAGTTCGAATTTGGCACCTGTCCATCAGTCCGAGTCAGGTAAAAAATCAAACGGACTGGTGTGAGTGAGTGAACAACAAGTCTGTCGGACTGGTAACAAAAAAGCTCTCAGTTCATTGTGTAAACTATTTCTCTGGATATCTCCGCACAATTTGTAAGGAATGAAGAATGAAATATATAATGGGGGAAAAAAAATGTCTGTTTTCGGTTACCCGACGATAAAGAAATCGTGCGAGTCTGAAATTTTTTCAGCAAATAACAACGAAATCACGACCAAGGCCGCATTTTACAACAACTACAGCAACCGTAAAGTGGCGCGCATGCACTGTCAGCATACCCTAAAGTATGACTGTAATGCAGCATGGGCGGCAGGTTTACGATGTTTTCAGGAAATAAAGCACTCACTTTCAGGTTGGGAATCGAGAAATCAGCAACATGATTACGCTTCAGTCGACCTGATCATGTTTACCAGGACAATTTTAAACATTATTCTCAATCAACTTCGAAAGAAATCTACTGATTTTTTGGCTTGAAATGGCATTTGTTTAGGCAGTGTTTCGAAATGACACAGTCAAATTCCCCGTCAAATTAAGGATAGCTATCCCTTAGAGGCAGTTTTTGCACCCCCATGACAATTTGTCGTCTGTATCAATAAATATACAAGATAACCATAATAAACTATATATTTTATGAAAGCATACATCATATGGATTCCAACTATATGATTTGTATAACTGACGCTGCTACTGTGTAGAAAATATTATAATTTTGAAAAATTAAAATGAAAACAATAGCGTCCATTTTTCAATTGAAATTTCATGAAAACTGTTGGTCTTGTTTCAACTTTGATGGTATACCTTGGTAGGAGACAATTCGAACTAGTAAACTTTATCTCATTTTTTTAAATTCTTGCCTGGTTTTGTTTTTATAACTATTTTACTAAAATAAATTGAAAAAAATGTACTTTTTTACGGTCGTTTGTCTTAAAAGTTGGATAATTAAAAAACGAAGCCGAACTTACAAAAAGTGAGATAAAGTTTTCTAGATCACCTTATAAGTAACAAGCATGCCAAATTTCAAAAGCGTAGCATGGATACTTTTCGAGAAATAAACGTTTGAATTTCGGATTTTGTACAAAAATGAAAGGCTAGAAATCGGGCAAAATGTGTCCAGCTATACATCTGATGAATTAATCCCTATTTTTTGCTTGAATTCTATTGTCAAATACATTTTTAATCTGTCTGATGGGACCTACTAGTACTCGAATTCCTGTTTATTCTGGATAACTATTACACTAAGTTTTTTTCATCAAGTCGATTTAAAGTCCAATTTAAACTTAAAAAATAGCCCATTGGGCTTCAATACCCCTCGGCTATCAGTTATTGTTTACACCCAGCGATCATGCATTGTAGCCCCGTGGGGCTTCCGGGGATTGACCTGGGATGTCATTGTGCACACCGCAGGTCATGGTAAGAATATGCCTCAGCTCCTCAGAGAGCTTGTGGGGCACCCGTGGGGTTCCCGGGTGTGAAAAGTAATAGGACCCAACATCGTGACATGACTGAAATATTATTGAAAGCGACGTCAAATCATATTCACTCACTCACTCACTCACTCATGCATTGTATAATATCATCACTCAGTGTATTTTTAGAACTAGATTAACAAAAATGTGATCTAGTAGGGTTGGCTGTAGTTCGCTTTTGCCAAGGCCTGATGTTCTGGTAGAGCATGATCGACCGAATTCTTAGCTCCAAATGTGCTATTCTAAAAAGCTTATAATCAAATAAAGTAATTTTATCTTGGAAATATAGATCAAGGTCAGTCATCTTCAAACAATTTCAAGTCAATTCTAATTTCATTGCATAAGGAACAGGAATTTGGAGACCTTATAGACTTAACTTTCATTTGACCTTTTGAAAATAGGTCACGGTCAGTGATATTCTTCAATAGACATCAGGTCCAGCCATAAGTGGTATAATTTGGACAATGTAAACCTTTCATGAAATATTGTACTGAATAGAATCTGACCTGGATAAAATAGCTCAAGGTCAGTCATCTTCAACACACCTTTGGTGCATCACCAGATGTACACATTATGTGACATAGTATTAATTTGGAAACCCTAGTTTTATTTCTCAATGTTATATCATAATAAACAGTATATATAAATAGGTCAAGGTCAGTCAACTGGGTTAGGCTTCTAGTCAATCAGGAGTTGCACACATAATATGAATTTGGAGACCTAGCTTTAATCCTTCAAAAAATTTAGAAATACTAAAATTTGACCTTGATAAAATAGGTCAAGGTCAGTCATCTTCAGTACACCTCTGGACCCTCGCCAGATGTATACATAGTATTAATTTGGAAAGCCTAGCTTTCTTTCTTCATTTTATATTATAATAAACAGTATATGACCTATAAAAAATAGGTCAAGGTCAGTCATCTTCAACACACCTTTGGAGCATCACCAGATGTACACATAGTATTAATTTGGAAACCCTAGTTTTATTTCTCAATGTTATATCATAATAAACAGTATATATAAATAGGTCAAGGTCAGTCAACTGGGATAGGCTTCTAGTCAATCACCAGTTGCATAAGTAATATGAATTTGGAGATCCTAGCTTCAATCCTTCAAAAAATATAGCAAATACTAACATTTGACCTTGATAAAATAGGTCAAGGTCAGTCATCTTCAGTACACCTATCGACCTTTGCCAGATGTACACATAGTATTAAATTGGAAAGCCTAGATATATTTCATGTTAGACCATGATAAACAGTATATGACCTTGAAAAAATAGGTCAAGGTCAGTTAACTGGGATAGGCTTCTAGTCAATCACCAGTTGCATAACTAATATGAATTTAGAGACCCTAGCTTCAATCCTTCAAAAAATTTAGAAATACTAAAATTTGACCTTGATAAAATAGGTCAAGGTCAGTCATCTTCAGTAACCTCTGGACCTTCGCCAGATGTATACATAGTATTAATGTGGAAAGCCTAGCTTTATTTCTTCATGTTATATCATAATAAACAGTATATGACCGTTGAAAAATAGGTCAAGGTCAGTCAACTGGATAGACTTCTAGTCAATCAAGAGTTGCATACATAATATGAATTTGGAGACCCTAGCTTTAATCCTGCAAAAAATATAGCAAATACTAAAATTTGACCTTGATAAAATAGGTCAAGGTCAGTCATCTTCAGTACACCTCTGGACCTTTGCCAGATGTATACATAGTATCAATTTGGAAAGCCTAGATATATTTCTTCATGTTACACCATAATAAACAGAATATGACCTTGAAAAAATATGTCAAGGTCAGTCAACTTGGATAGGCTTCTAGTCAATCACCAGTTGCATAAGTAATATGAATTTGGAGACCCTAGCTTCAATCCTTCAAAAAATATAGCAAATACTAACATTTGACCTTAATAAAATAGGTCAAGGTCAGTCATCTTCAGTACACCTCTGGACCTTCGCCAGATGTATACATAGTATTAATTTGGGAAGCCTAGCTTTCTTTCTTCATTTTATATTATAATAAACAGTATATGACCTATAAAAATAGGTCAAGGTCAGTCAACTGGGGTAGGCTTCTAGTCAATCACCAGTTGCATAAGTAATATGAATTTGGAAATCCCAGCTTCAATCCTTCAAAAAATATAGCAAATACTATTATTTGACCTTGATAAAATAGGTCACGGTCAGTCCATTTTAATAGGCTTCTGACCCTTCACCCGATACATTTGTGGTATGAAGTTAGAATGCCTGGCTATAATTCTTCTTGAGATATCGTGTTCACAAGAAAGATGGACAGACAGACAGACGACGCTGACGACGACAATACCCTTTGGGCAAAATTTGCCCGAGGGGTAAAAACCTGCTAAACTTGTTCACACCTGTGTAGATTACTTCACGGCGGGTGTCTGAGTGAAGTGTCACTGTCATAATTAGAAACAAAAATAAGGATGTTTGCATGGTTTTGATCAGAAGGGGGTACATTAATGTAAATAAGTAGGACTAATAGATAATTAGCTTACCATAATACTGCGGAAATGAGTTTTGGAAAGGGAAATTTAACAGACAAAAATAATAGTAGCCAAGCCCAAGCTAAGGCAATCTGTTTAATTGTTCCAGGGCCTCGGAAACTAAATTTTTAATCCTAATATTGAAGCACTTCTATTTATAATTTTTATTTCATTTTTTCACCAAATGTTAGAGGAAATAGTGAATATTTGAATGAAGAAATAAAAAAAAATGTCCAATTTTGACCCTCTAAGGGGATAGCTATCCTTAAAGTCGTATGTCGTTTGTGATTATCTTCACACACGCCCAAGAAATTCAAGACTATGCACAATTAGTAGCAACAAACACAGCGATCAAAATATTCATGATGACAAATGTTCCGAGATCATCTTTTATTTTATATTAACGGACTAGTGAAAATATTTGCGGACTGGTTACATATTTGGCTTATCAATCCGGAGGACTGGTTCAAATTTTTCTTAAATTCGAACACTGTATTCTAAGTTACAGAAAATGCATGGATAAGCAAATTTGCTTACAGATTGCAAGCAATTCAATTCAATTGTATTGTACTTAAATGTTCATTAAGAGCCGGGTACAGAAAAAATGGTAATTAACACCAAAAAAAACAATTTATGATGACATACCAAACATTTCATGATGAACTTCCTTGATGTCATTTGTAGCAGATATTAGAGGAGCAAGTTCAGATATTATCTGAAGCTAGCCTATCAGTACTGAGCTTACAGCAGCTTATTACGTTTAGCTGAAATTTGTACAGTTGCATTTTTAATGGGCCTTCAAGTACATCATCAGCATAAAACACAGAAATTAATTGCGAAAAATTTGATATGTGTGGGATACCCACTGTGGGTCACCTTCACTGCTATTTAACTGGCAAATACCCCTGACAATGGACAAAAAACAAGGCCTAGGCTATAACATACACGATGTGGAGCTTTATACATGTATGTCCAGGGATAAGAGCACGCTGTGCAAAAACAGAGCACATGAAGTTATAAATATCCACTTAATTTACTAGAAACCAGAAGTCAAACTAGCTAGGTGGGGCTGGGCTAACATGTATGTTACTTTTAAATGTAGTCATTAGTACTTGTGAACGTAAGGCCATCCTCAAAAATATGCTAGTTTGGCAAAACCCTATCATGAATTGGTAGAAAAAATACATTTTTTTTTATCCAATCAATTAAACTTACAAAAAAAGCTTTTATTTCAGCATAAAACTATCAAACAAAACCTTTTTCATTTAAAAAAGGTTAAAGAGATTTGAGTACGACCTTCCTTGATGTGTAGGTAGGGTTACACCCAACAAACATTTTTTTTCACAATGGCCTTCGTTTCAGGGCAAAGAGCCCTGAAAGGTGGATTGATCTTCTTTGTTACAGTGAGTGAGCGAATGAATATGATTTAACATCGCTTTCAACACTATTTCAGTCATATCACGACGTTTGCTTCCTATTCCTTTTCACACCCAGAAACCACACGGGTAGGGTCCTATTCCTTTAAACACCTCAGAACCCACGGGTAGAGTTCTATTATTTTCACACCCGGGAACCCCACGGGAGGAGAAAAGGTCTATTCTTACCATGACCTGGACTGTGCACGATGACAACACAGGTCTTTGTTACAGTCATTTGCATGTACATCTACATGTATCATGTAAACAACTTAGTGGAATTACTTGTAGGACTCTTTGAACTTTTGAAAGCTTTAGATGTTTGTGAACATGTGTCAAATGGAGCCCTCACCCCACGGGATGAGGGGTGGGGGGGAACATGCACATTTTGCAATGGCATGCCTTCGACAAGCCACAACCCTCACATACCCTTAACATTCTCACCGGAGGAGGTGAGTTCACATTTGAACTCGTTTCCCCAACCCCCACATTTCCCCCAACCCCTGGGGCCTTTTTCTGTTTGTTACCACAGGCGTTTTTCCCCCATGTATCCCCACCTATCCCTGGTGGTGGGTAGGGGATCTAATTTACAAACACATTAATAGACAGACTCTTGAGTCATGGCATGGTCAGTCTCTATGGGAATACTCCAATATGCCTGTACCTAAATGCTGAGTTTATAAATATCCCTTTGATTAATAACATAGAAGAATGGTTCATCATATGCATGAGAATGAGAACAATAGTCTGTCTGGATACATCAATTAGTTTAGGTGAGTGGCTTCTCAGTAATACAAAGGCTTGAACAATATAAACTTACATGAAATATCAGAAGAAAAGAGGGGGAGGAGGAATTGGTTTTGATGTCACACTCAAGGTTATTTCACTCATATGGTTACAGCCAGTTTAGGTGGTGGAGGAAGCCGGAGACTACCTGAAGAGAACCACTACCCGTTGCAAACCGAAGAAAAGAGCACACGAGAAACCACATGTATACATGTACATGTGTTTTTCCTTCAAAATGTTCCATGGTAAAGCTCCCGCTCTGCAACAACAACACTCATTGTCGAAATATTCGCCTCTCCATGGAGTCCTGTTTTAATGCACATTCATTGCTACTGATCTCACTTTTTTGGCGACCCCTTCCCGCAAACTATTTCTACTATGTCAAGGCAGTGAAGGCTTGGATATTTTTTTATGGAGCCTAAAGGACATGATGGAGTTTTTGAGAAAGAAAATCCACAGGTGTAGTTGATAAGGTGCCAGAACAATCAACAACAACAACATACTACATAAGGTATAAATGTGTAAACCACTTGCCAGGAGAATTCACATGTTCAGTGTCAATGTACTAAATTATATATGGTTGATACTCATATTAATGTCTTTGCAAAGACATCTAACAAACATATGATGACATATGTCACCAAACAGGCTCTAAAGTTTGCATGATTAGAAAGGGTCCATGTACATTATAATCTAGGATTGTCAATACTGGGTGAGGGGCAAAGTTACCAGAAAATCTGGCTAACCAATTTATTTCAACCGTTGTCAGTCTTTTGACACCAGTAGATGAATTTGGTGCAGTTTGAGGATCTAATATTTTAACTGGGTTAAGCCCCACTGACAGTCCTATTGACTGAAATGTAAATATAAAATCACTTTTTTTTCCTCAGTTTTTCTCCTTTAAATATCTTCCCCATGTCTAGATCGACAAGTAGGTTAATTTTCATGACCATACTCCATGCCACCGGGACGAAATCACCAAAAGACTGACAAGGGCTGGGGAAGTTTGTTTAATAATTCAACCAATTTTGAAGACAAACTTCAATCGGCTGTTCTAATAAATTTGACCACCCTCTAGAATCATTGAAATCGGCCTAATGAAGAAATAATTGATTTTGATCCATTTTGTTCATTTTCTGTTGTAAATATATTAGACCACCCCAAGAATTTATAGTGCAAAAGTTCACTTCCTGTGTTTGAATTATTAGAGGGATTATGGTCCGTAGTCAGATTTTCTGGTAATTTTAAAAAGACCTGGTCTAGTGGAAATGTGAAGTCTGAACATGATAGTAAAATATGTAACATAAATCCATGGGTTACAGTTGAACACCTCAGTGGTATGTACATACTACAATAACATATCCAATCACAAAATACACACACAGTTCTGATCTGTGTATCAAGGAGGAGCTAAGGCTATAACCATAATAGACAGCTACATGTATCTGTATGAAAAGGGGATATTGACACTGGCTGGTTATGACACTTCAAACAGAAATATCCACAGGTAAAGTGAGCGAGTTGAATTTAATGTCACGATGAACCAACAAGGCAACACACAGCCAAGTTGTATTCCTATTGCTTCAAAGAAGCAAATCTTGGAAGCAACATGGAACCAGACACCAATCATCCATGATCCATCCTGTAAAACATGGAGCACAAGACACAGACACGATGCTGCTGATCTGATGCCTCAATTGACGCAAGCCAAGTGCAATTGCAGTGCTAGACACAAAATTATGAAGTTCACATTGCTTGTCCTTGGTGCTTTAAATTTCAAATTAGGATCTCGCGTGAGTTCACAATTCAGGAGTGAGTGAG
Organism: Hanleya hanleyi; assembly: GCA_036873755.1. NCBI lineage: Eukaryota > Metazoa > Mollusca > Polyplacophora > Lepidopleurida > Hanleyidae > Hanleya > Hanleya hanleyi. Next base: position 30,431 of record JAVTVY010017220.1, on the reverse strand, counting down.
TGAGTGAATAGAATTTAACGTCGCTTTCAACAATATTTCAGCTATATCACGACGAACCAATTAAGCACCACCCAGCCCAGTTGCGTTACTGCTACTTCAAAGAAGAAATCTTTGCAGCAGCATGGAACCAGACACCCTCCATCCAGCCTATAAAACACTGAGGACAGCGCACAAGACAGAGACTGGATGCTTACATGTACATGGTGCAATAAAGACAAGTGATATTACAGTGCTACACATCACATTATCAAGTTCCTGTCGCTTCTCAGCAAAATGCATTGAAGCAACAGGAACCTGAACCGAGTTTACAATTCTTTCTTCAGTGCCATAATTCACCAAAACTTTAGCACAGAACCCTATTTCCAGTATCAGGGAACTCTGTTCAAATACTGGAAATTAATTATTATGACTACCAGTCAAAGAATGCAGCAAATTCACAAACAATGTTACACAACGAAATGAAGATAATCCCATAAATTTAGTTTGATGGAGAATAGCGACACATATCAAGCTATGTATCCATGCGCCATGTTGTTATAACAATTCAATGACTAGAAATACACAAACTTTGACACACATCATACAAGTCCGTGAAAACGATGAACAAATAAATTGTCCGACTGCCTGGTCAATACTGATCAATATCGAATGATAAGGGCATTTAATATGGGAACTCTTAAGTCTACGAAAACCTCCATTTTTCTAAACTGACCTGCACAAAATATTTCGAAAGTGGTCAGTTTTCATGACTGCTGATATTCATTTCCGGTTGCGAATACTTATGGAACTTTGTTAGTGAGAACCTTGTCAGGCCTTCAACTGGTCCCCAGTGGAAATATAGGACAAAATATAGGACTTTTTTCTTAAAAATACAGGACAGATATAGGACATTTTACTAAAATTATAGGACAAATATAGGACAATCTGCAACTTGGCATTAGTTGCACATTAGCAGATTACCTACCTGAAAGAAACAAAGAAGTGTGCTTCAAGCCTTTCTCTGATAACCCACCATATTTATCATGAAAGACTTCGTACAGTCAGCATTGTCTGAGGATGCCATGGTGGGAAATCAGAGCAAGGCTGTGTGACAAGCGAAGTCAACAAACACCTGGAAATATACTCATGAAACCAAGTACAGGGCTTATTCTAGCCCTATTTTTAATCGTCGTAATCCCGATTAAAAATTCTCAAAAATGGAGTTTTGAGCAAATTTTCAAATTGAAAAATTCAGTTTTTTATTCATTATTCTGATATTTGGTGTGCTAAAAAATATTAAGTTCCTCCTCATATTTACTTGTCAGTGTGGGTATGTCATTGCTGCGTTTACTCTCGACAAATACAGTTTTCTTTGACACAGTTTAACCCTGGTGTTGTTGTTCACAATCGCTACATGCATCTGGGAAAGCCGACCGATCTCTCTAGGCACTCGTTGATTGGACCACTGTTGGTGTCCTATCTGTTACGGCCTAACATGATACGAAATCTTTTGAAAAGTAATTAGACGCAAAACAGTTCTGCTGGTAAATGAAATAATTATATAATTTCTGCGTTTATCATGAAGGGCGGCCAGCCACAGCAGTTGGAATAATATTAGAATACTGATGCTATTGCATTATTTCATAGCTACCTTTCTCTGTTCTACCTTTATGGAAATTTAGGTATGTCTTGTATGTCGGAATGTCTTGTTAACAAAGAATTTTAACACGATTCTCCCGCCCCCCCCTTTCCAAAATTTTTTTTTTGACTGTTTTTTTTAGGGGGAGGGGAGGGTTGGGAGCTTAGCATGTTCTTTTGTTGCAAGCCCCTCTGTCCAACACATAATTCTGAGTTGCATAATAAAACCACACTGGTGGTGCATGCTAGTCAAACCCAAAGAATGGAGAAATAAAGAACATACAATTCAGCAGCTTCAGTACCTATTCTTTAGTTATTTTAGTGTGCATCATAATTACAATATCGATGAATAACTTGAATATAATGTTTCTTGAAACTTTTACCTATGAACAAGTCTGAAATATTGAGTTTCATATCTTTTACTATGAAAAAGTCTGAAATATTGAGTTTATAGAGATAAATTGCGCGAAAAAATTGAGTTGATCTCTTTTCGAAAATTGAGCATATTATAAATTTTGGGCTAGAATAACCCCTGTCCCTGAAGTAATTTAATAATTTGAAAGAGACTCAGGGAAAAAATATAGGAAATATAGGACATTTTTCAGAAATATAGGAAAATATAGGACAACTAAAAAAATATAGGACATATAGGACATAATTGAAGGCCTGCCTTGTATATAATTTCAGTCATAGATTGGTTTTGCTCACAGGAGCACAATTCCATTAAAAGCAGATCCGAAAATCGCTCAAACTAAATCTGACACATTCAATGTCTCAAGGCCGTTCAGTGACCTGGCGGTATGAAAATAACTGCCACGAGCTACACCATAATTGACCAATCAATGCAACTCAGTTATGGCAGATACATGTATCCCTCAAAATTTGTCGGAAATAGACGAATGCTAAGTTGAGGAAATCTCGATCTACATGTTTAGTTAGTCACATGATTATCGGCACTCTCCACCGTTAAGAGCATAGTTGAGAAGTTCTGTGAGTTCTGCCCATAACTCAGCAACAACAACAGTTCCTACAGGTAACATTTGTGGATATAAAAGTGTCCGAAACATTCACCGCACACCCAAAATATCTCGATCCACACACACTAAGCAAATGTGATCCTTTTACCAGATCTACCAGTAGTGGTTTTTCATCCTCAAACAGTACACCGAAACAATCAAAAGAATGTTTACAAATGTATACTGACCATAAAGTCAGCCTCTGTATGATAAACTGGGTCCATTCTTAAATTCTGAATCATTTGGGCTTGATTCATGGCTAAATGCCAAGCCCAGTACAAACGAGACAGCCCCCTGTACAGAGAAAAACACATTGTACCCAGTATTAGTCTCTTGTTATGACCTTAGCTTTATACATTCTATACACTGTTCATGTTTTATTATATATCGGCACCATTGATAAGATTTTAGAGAGCATGTATGGTTGTACTATATAAACAGGTTAGGGATAAATGCCTCTCTAAAATTGAGGTAAAAAGAGTTGTTTTTGCCGAATAAAGTAAACAGGTAAGAGAGAATCACTTCTCTAAAATGGAGGTAAAAAAGGTCATTTTTGTCCAATAGATTCAAGAATATATCGAACAAAGTGGCATCCGCCGTAGGCGACAACGGACATATATATGCATCGGATAGTATTGAAAAAACAAATTGTCATCTATCTAATTTACATAAAAATAGACTTGATCGCTTGTTTAGCTTGACCTTGATTTATTAAATACACATTCTAAATGTTATAATTATTTATTATTAATTATTATTAAATTGCAAACTAATTGTATACAAATATGAAGAAAATGAGTAAGTTTTACTCATGAAAATAAAAATCCCTGATCTATTTTAATTATTTGCTCTCAAAATATAGGTGAGGACTGGTCATGCTAAACAACCAATCAAGTGACAATGGGCTTAGACGGCATACTTTCATTGGAAAATCATGGTTACGATATGTAACAATATATATGGTACATGTAAATCGCCTGAAGATTATGGAGCATTATGATGAATAAGTCAAAAGTTATTAAGCAGAAACAACCTTTTTCAACTGCCTTTCAAACAGGAAAATCTGCCAGGTGACAATGGATCTGCATAGGACATCAGATAGGGCCATCCTTAAAAATATGTGTGTTGGGCGTAACCCGCCCGCCCCATCCAAAACCTGCCGACCCAAAAGTTTTTATTGGCCATCTGTCGACGAAATGTTTTTTTTCTTCTTCAAACAGCCAAGTTGTTGTTGTCATCGTTAAATCGCGTAAGTCGTGAATTTGTCGGCCAGAGTTGCATAGATTGTCAATGTGACAGGGGTAGAATTTGTTCATTCAAAGAGATTTATTAGATATTTCCTGAAAAATCAAGTCAAATAGCTGACCTGTAATCAGATATAACTCCGAGATATCCTTTCAGCTTGCTGCTTGACGTATGTTTTGATGGCGTAATACGCAAACTAAATCTCGGAAACCTTTGCTCGTTTATTTTTTGGAAGCCGCGAATGCTCTCTGTAATAGAGGAACACGTGATGACGTCACTCCCCCGCTGTTCCCCCCTCTGAAAAGTCTACAATTAACATTGAAGTTAATGAGATTCATCATAAAAAAGTACAACTCAATTACCATTCTAACATATATGTTGGGGAGCTAAGATATCTTCTGCATCTGAAAGTTTGGTAATTTTCTCATACTTAGTTCTATATTTCAAAGCAAAAATTGTGTCCCGTCCTATCTGCCTCCATGTTATCTTACCCCCAGTTGAATTTCCGCTGGAGGCTAACAGATCAGCCAAATCTTTTGTTCTCTGTGAGACCCGTGTTCCTCTATGGTTCCCGACTGGCGCCAGTCTGTATGAAGGAACACACGGTCGTCAAACGGAAAGTACACGAGGGTGAAAATGAAAACCTGGGACGTTTGCAAACGATGTTTTTGAAGACTGGCATTTGAAAAGTTGTTGACCAGAACTGAATAAAACTAAGGATCTGAAGTAATATACAAGAGAATGTTATGGCCACAGTAACTGTGCAAACAGCACAAAGTGAAAAACGCCACCAGGCATGAGGCACGTGTGTAGATAACAACAACAACATGCTGTTTTTACTTTCGGAATGAAACGAGACCACTGACACGCTTGTGACTAAATCACCGGACCTTGGTAGTTGTATGTCTCTTTACTCTGTAAGTGGAAATTCTTCTAGGCAATATTTTGGTAGTGAAAATGGTTCACATTTAGACTTCTGACTGAAAATATGCAGACTTGTTGAAAAAGTTTCAGGGGCCAAATGGTGAGTAGTATGTTATTCTGCGGTCGCCAAAACGGATTTACGGTCGCAAATGACGAGCTGGCGACCAGTTATTTCAACCCAGCACCAGTGAAAAATACCCATCGAGTTAAGAGTGGATTAACAGATAAACAAGAACAACAACAAATTGGATATCATTTAGCAGATGGATTAGATTCAGATTCGTTCAAAATTAAAATGACATTTAATTTTTCCTAAGACAACACATCAGGCAAAGTAGAATTCAACGGTATGAAATTTAAGAAAATGAAAATGGATCGTTTCCTCAGAGATGTCAAAAAATACATTGCCGATCTGCCTGTATTGAGACCTGAACATTCAGAGCACAGATTCAAGTCAGTTTATTTGAGGTCATTTTAACTTTAATGGCTTTGTACTTCTTGTTTATGTCTGTGGCTCTCGAATTTTGATGGTGAGTCAGATCTCTGACTGTAAAAACAAACACGGTATAAAATTTTGTGGGACAAAAATAGAAATTTCCTTATTTTTATTGTTGATGTTGCGTATCTGTTATAAATCCATGGAAAACTGTCAAAGAAAATAAAAAGTCTGAATTCCCGAATTAAATAAAAACTTATTTATTCATTATAGCTACAATAGTAAAGAAGAACTGCCCACATCCTCACCCGAAGAAAGAATAATATACCGTAATCTGGGGTGACTGAAAACACTTTTTTGGGGTCTTTTTTTTTTAAGTGATATAAATTAATTTTTGAAAATGCTATATATTATAATCTTACAATCCCTTCTGGCAAAGTCACCTCATGGTTGGGGTGCCTTGGAACAATTAAGCCAAAGAATGCAATTCATAATGTTTCCTACATCTCGCTTGATCTAACATATGATTATCAGTTTCACAAGTCCCTGCCTTTCTGGTGAGTTACTGTGGTTTTTCCAACCATCAAAAAAAGTGTAAAAATCGAGGTATTGTTTATGAGCTAATAACCAAAGAAAGAAACAGAAGTCTATGGCTTTTTCATATTAGACAGAACCAGACCCCAGCTGGTTACTTACAACACCACTTTTGGTTCGCATCTGCAAAATAACAACAAGAGCCATTCTGAATGTGTTCAAATTCACCCTGGTTAAAAAAAAACAAAAAACATTTTCCTACCGCCCTACCCACATTAGTGAAACAGGGTCGGGTTACGCCCAACACACATATTTTTACGGATGGCCTAGTACACTTAATTAGTCAGAATCACCAGTGATTTTCATCAAAAATCACCAGAAATTTTCATCAAAAGTAGGTCAGCTCAGAACTTGTTGGTAACAGTCTCCTAATGCGCCTTCATTCCAAAATAAATAACGATCGCCGATTTAATTTTACCATTTTTTAATTAAAGGAAACAGATTGAATAATATAGGTTCAGTAGATTTCAAGCTTTACGTGTGAAAATACATTTACATCTCTTTAATGGTTTTCAGTGCCCTTGTACAGGATCAAAACAACTTTTTGAATCACATTATTTTCCCCAACAATACAACAAATTTTTATATATAGTACTATAGTAGAAAGGTAGCATTTATGTAGTTTACAGTAATTCAACTCAAGACCAACACCTTCTATGCACAAGATAATAATGATTCTATGTCATTCTCCTGAGCATAACCGGTACAAAGACGAATAAATAGCGTCTCTACATCACGTTGTTATCTAGATATATGAGACAACACATTTTGGGCATCGGCAATTTGATGAATGTACTATTCCAGTTTTCTTGTTTCACATTATATTCTATGGCGGTTGATCGGTGATTTTCTTCATTGATAAACGTTAAACCACCTCAGCTTCATTATGGAAACAGCGCGGATTGTTTGAGGGTATATGCAGTAGTTAAGATTAACCTCAGTAATACGGCCATGTGGCATACAGTGGGACAGGGTATTTTTAGCTGTGGGTAATTTGACCTGAATTTGAAGGCTCAAACCTGATGTGGCCAATGTGAAATAGGATACACGTTAAAGGCTACAGTTCACATATATCTATAACAATATACTGAAGTGTTAATTATCAATCTAATTTTAATCTGAATTATTTCAGATCAGAACTTGCTGGTAACAATGCCCTAATGCACGTTCATGCCAAAAATCAAGGTTCTAATGTCAACGGTTCTCCTTATTTTGCCGACGAAAGGATTCGGATGGACTCACTCACTCATTACCGGACAATTTGCGATCTGTAGCTTACTTCATAGGAATTTGGTCTTACAACATTACCAAAAGAGTCCACAAGATAAGTAGCATCAAGATCTGGCACATTATATGCAAGTTTTTCAAATATGAACCGTGATAATAAAAAATTCTATAGAAATTGCAGTTTTTTTGTCCTAGCTTATACATTGGCACCAAAAACACTGTTGAAAAAATTGTCAAATTTATCCCAAATTTTTCCCATTACAAGAATATTTTTCAACCTGTTGGGAATAAAACAATTCAGTTGTTTTGACACTAAATGAGATCCTTTCTGAGGCTTTGCAATAACAAATTTGAATAACATCTACAGATCAATTCAATGTAGTTACCTATCCCTCCAATACTTTATCCCAGGTCAAACTGCTACTGGTATAATACTACTGGTAAAAGGCTTTCATTTCACACCGACAAAACTATCCGAGCTTCAAATCTTCCCTGCCATGCCTGCTACATGTACATTTATGTTAAAGAAATCCAGCGATTTCAACTGAAATATTTTCCCAGAATATAATTTTCATGCTGCCAGTAAGTGGTCATCTGTAAAATAGTCCCTACCTGTGATAAGTGACCTGTGTCCAGTAGTCCAATCCACAGATGCTACAGGTACGTCTCCCGGTTAATAAATCCTCGCTGATATAATCCTGTTACCCATAGAGCCGAGCACAGTGCTAATTATTTTCCGCTAAACTGCCTATATCTCATATTGTGGGTAAGCCATGCATGAGATCTAGGCAAGCCCTAAACCAGTTGTCCCAGTTAATATGACCACCAAGTCCATAGACAGACCCTGTCGACTAAAGCAGTATGTTACATGTACATATACTCCACACTGCCTGTCATGCCTGTCAGTGTAGACCCATCCTTAAAACTTTTGTTCTTCATTCAACTGTCAGAGTATCTGATGTATGCATTCAACATCCACATGTCTGCCTTACCTTATGGCTACTGAGGGTGGCCAGTAGCAATAACACAGAGTAGAAAACTCGTTATCGCTCTATTTTTACCTGGGTTAAAATTCCTGAGCTTCGAGACGTAACCTGATGCGCACCAATAGAACCTGTTTAGCTGGTCAGTGTCAGTGGATCATGTAAATCAAGTTTACGAAGCTTCTGTTCGTCGCTATGGTGTTCCCATCAGGATTACTATTTATTCATCATATAGATAGATCTCCATACACCGTATTAAAAAAAAAAATACAAATTCTCGATTTGGAGAGTCCAGTTGGACAGAGACAACTTTGCTAATTGATATCAAGAAACTTTTTTTTCTATTTACAGTATCCAGGATATTGATAAACGTTCTATCAAACATTGATTGATAATGCAAAACTTTGTATAAAAATTCTGCAATTGAATTAAAATAATCGCGTTTGATCACCCATAACATTTACAAATAGAGGGCAGAGCCTTGGCTTAGCATGTTCTTTAAACTAGTCCATAGAAATCATTATTCAAGCAATAATTGAAATCCAGGTAAAAATTTTAATTGGGTAAACCTTTCAACTCCGGTGCAATTATTATCAAAGTAAAAACCTTGAACCCTGGTGAGAACTGTAGCCCAGGCAAACATGCCATGAAATGCGAGCCCCAAATCAGTTTTTAAATATAACTATAATTGCGAAATTTAGATTAAAATATAAGAAAATTTGAAGATTAAATTGAACAATACCAGCAATTTAAAATTAACAATTTCAAAATTCATATTAAAAAAAATGAAATTTGAAATGAAATACATTAATTATTGTAATCAAGTTCGAATTTAAAGGTTGAAATCGGAATCTTGGGTGTGAGTGACGTAGCGATGCTCACGAATCTGAATGCTGAACAGCCAAGAGATAACATCATTGCTCGTGCCTAATGTTCAGTAGAGTGGCAGAGCATACGTAGGCAGAATGCACCGCACGTGTAAACTTGTTGACACGGCCGTCGAAAAATAAACGGCATGCCATGCCTTTTATTTTTAAAGACAAATTCCTTCTATTTTCTCGGGCATGGTGGAAACAAGTATAGTTGTTTATGGTCAAATGTGTTTTATTTTGTACCTGTCGTAACATATGTCATTTTCGTGGAGTTTGGAACAGATCGATTCCAGTCTAGATTTGAGGCTGATTACTTCTTTAACATATGGTGATAAGAGGACATGCAAGCACAAACGAGTGCATGTAGTCAATCTTGCTCATTTTCAATAGGTTTCTGCCTGAGACCATATCAACATCTGTGATATAAATTTGGGGTTGAGACTTGATGTGAGAATGCATTGTCCTAACCTATGTGTACATGTAGCTTAAAAGTCTAGATTCTAAACCATACTGGTGTCCTCAGACCTGGCTTATGCATTGTCTCGTGGTCGTAAGGGTGCGTGAGTGAATAGAATTGCTTTCAACAATATTTCAGCTATATCATGACGAACCAACTAAGAACCACCCAACCAAGTTGCGTTCCTGTTGCTGTAAAGAAGTAAATCTCTGAAGCAACATGGAACCAGACACCCGCCAACCACCCTATAAAACACTGAGGACAGCAGACATGACGCAGACAGGAAATTTACATTGGTGCAATAAAAGACAAGTGATATTACAGTTCCAGGCATCACATTATCAAGTTCCTATTGCTTCTCAGCAAAAGGCATTGAAGCAACAGGAACCCTGAGACTTGATGTGAGAATGCATTGTCCAAATCTATGTGTAGCTTAAAAGCCCTGATTCTAGACCCATTGGTGTCCTCAGACTTGGCTTGTGCATTGTCTGATGATCCTAAAATGAAGTATGGACCAGTTTGGTGAGCCAGACAAGGTGGTAATGAGAAATGGAGACAGCCAAGCATGACAAGATGATAATAATGATATCATACCCCAAGGCCAATTCTGATCGATGAGTAAAAAATATTTGGACTGGAAAAAAGTTTAATGGAATGGTCAAAATATTGCACATCAAGTTTCATTTAAGAGACATTTAATTCACTTGAACAATGCAGATGTTGAATGGATTGAATTGGATTACTTGGGCACTCGACACTGTGATACCATGAGAAGTGGTCCCACAGAGCATGCTGTACAATCAGTTCTCCCACACCAACACAAAGCCAGTGCTAGTATACAACTTCGCTGAATCATATGATCAAAGAAAATTTTGATGTGCAACGACCTCACCACACATGTACATAAGACGATATATGTTTAATGCACATGTACCTACCTCAAGCAGAAGCTGCGTCAGACGTCAGACACCAGGCGAGAATGCTTGCCTCACCATTATTAAAGTCAACAGGAGCTAAAAAAAAAAAAACTTGGAATCAGAAAAAAAATAAATTATTTAAATTGAAAGACCGGTTTTCACAAAATGTCTACGTAATGAGTACAGTAAATGTGACAAAACATGGAAGCTGCTTGAAAAAGTTAATTATCTAACAGAAAGGCTGTATTTCAACTTCATGCATCATGTTCCAGCGGTTATTAATTAAAAAATCTGTAATGTAAAAATGACAATAGTTTTAATAACACGAACAACAGTCGAGATTCATGTATCAGGTCTGATATTTTGACAGGGCTGGTTGTATCCTTCAGCCCCGCACACCAGGTTAGAGAGAACCACCTCTCTAAAATGAAGGTCAAAAAGGTCATTTTTGCCCAATGAAGTCAAGAATATATCGAAATACGAGATCCACATTGGATGGTATTAAAAAACGAATTGTTTACATAATAATTATATATATATATGACTATAAAACTTTCATTGGAAAATCACTGCTATGACATGAAACAATTTATAAGCAAAGTTGCCTGAAGATTTTGGAGAGTTATGATGAATAAATCAAAAGCTATTAAGGAAAAACTACCTTTTTTACCTCCATTTCAGAGAGCTTGTTCTTTCTAACCCGAACATGGCAAGATCCGGGTAACTCATGACAGTACAATTCCTTCCTTTCTATATTTTTATTCCTTAAGTATAATTCACCAAGCCACGATCCATTTTCCGCTTTTTACAAACAGCTCCAAATCTAATTTCCCTCACAGGCAACAAAAATGTAATGAGCTGTTACAATATTATACACGCGGTGTATCACGCGAAACATGTCACACAAGTTAGTTTCTATCTGTGCAGTTTTGTCAACCAGGCCAGGCCTCGCTAGCGGGCTCTTCCCGCAGCTCACTTCCAGCCATTGTCTGACCGTGCTGATAGCGCACGGCCTGTGTTCAATCATGTCGACGGACTACATTCAACAGAGTTAGAACAATGGCCAGGCGATAATCATGGGCATTGGCGCACTATACCTTTGTGTTGGCACGCTTCGTTTGCGCGCCGTTGGTGCGCCAAAATTAACCTTTCAGCTGGCCTGAACTGTATATTTCAATTATGTCATAACATCAGAACGGTACTATATCAAGACAAACGCAAATGAAATCGAAGCAAGGAGATTGCTTTGTATGTCAACATTTGTTTACATTTAGTACCTTGCAAACAATTTACAACCTGATATGAATTGAACAATGCAAAAGGAGGAAACTTTCAGATTATTACAGCACACAGACCACTGTAATGTAATGCCATTATTTATTCCAACATACATATTGTAGAAAATTATATTTCCTGCTTAAATCACCACTGGTGCAGTCCACCCTGGGCGAGAACAAAAGAATGGCTGTTCAACTTTTCTTTCCTCCGCTGACTGACTGGGGGCAAGATTTGTATGCTTTAACATTGCCGAAAGTACGTTTTAGTGAATATATTTGTTTCCGTTCGCGGACATTTTTTTGAAACTTTCGTATATCGTCACCAAATACGTAAGAAACAGTGACCAGGAAAATTCAGTTTTATATTTACGGAGAGTTTTTCGTAATTCTTAACGTTAGCTTGATAAGAGCTTGCCCCCAGTGCGGAGGGGGGAAAAGCTGCCTGTGACGAGGCATGGACTTCTAGAATCATTTTCACAAGAATGGCCAGAGGCTGCTTGGCAGGTATTCATATGTATAACAGGAATGGAGAGAACACGTCAAACAATTAAAGGAGAAGAAAGCTCACTTGGAGTGAACATGTAGAGAGATCTCTCGATTATCTAAAACTATAAATAAATGTTTTTAGCAAAGTCGACAAGTCCATATCATGACATCAGAAATTGGAGACTGAACAGATTCACAAGTGCAACCACTGATTAAATTTAATCAATCAAAAATTCCGGATACAGCGCATGCATCTGCATGGCATCACCTGCCAGCCTGATACTCATTCCATCTTGTGTAAAATAATATTAAGAAGTTATCGGATTCCAGGTTAATAACTTGTATTTACCATTGTATAATAATTCAATACTGCTCTAATCTGATAGTGATTGTGTCCCAATTTTCCCCTTAAAAATTCTGCCGTTGTACCTGTTCCCAAAGAACTGAGAATCCAAACCTTCCAACAGTAGTGGAGAAACCACAGATCAAATGAAGATGTCTTCTTGAGCAGAGATGAAGCTCTCTAAACAGTATTCTGTTATTCTTTGTAGTGTGCCAAAAAACCTATTTTCATGGTAAGCCATAAATTTTCAGCTTGGCAGATGTAATTGTTGGAAGGTGACGAGCCAAGCCCGCTTTAAGCCAGAGTCAATGGTAAACATTTTTTCCTCGTCATTTACTGCAGACTTGAAAACAGGTCCTTCAACATTATTCATTAACCAGCAAGGTTGTAAGAAATGCGGGGAGAAAAAACCCACTCAAACATGTCGCTTTTCCAGTTTTCAACAGACTAACAAAGTCAGCAAGAATAATGTCTACGTCTAAAGTGCCTTCAGTTTACTGTGGTACATGTATACATCTATGTATAAGAAATCGTGTATATAGGGCAATGAGATTATGGAGTATTAAAAGACACCATTAACTACAAAATGGCAGGGCATACAGCATATTATCACCCATCTGTATGGAAGATTAAAATCAGATACCTGCAATATTCAACAAGTCCTCCACAGAAAAGGTGTAATTCAACTAGGTGCAGCAGTCTACTCATAAAGACTGATAAACAGACAGAGTATGCATGTCATTGTGCATGTAAACATGTTAAACATGCCCTTCAAAGCATTCTCACATTGCCAGAGCAGTACCACATCTGTCCGAGTTATAACCTCCCATTGCCAGAACTATAACCTCCCACTGTCAGCTCGTTATAACCTCCCACGGCACCGTCTGAGCTATAACCTCCCATTGCCAGAGCTATAACCTCCCACAGTCTGAGCTATAACCTCCCACTGTCAGAGTTATAACCTCCCACGGCACCGTCTGAGCTATAACCTCCCACTGTCAGAGTTATAACCTCCCACGGCACCGTCTGAGCTATAACCTCCCACTGTCAGAGCTATAACCTCCCACAGTCTGAGCTATAACCTCCCATTGCCAGAGCTATAACCTGCCACAGTCTGAGCTATAACCTCCCATTGCCAGAGCTATAACCTCCCAGTCTGAGCTATAACCTCCCACTGTCAGAGTTATAACCTCCCACGGCACCGTCTGAGCTATAACCTTCCACTGTCAGAGCTATAACCTCCCACAGTCTGAGCTATAACCTCCCACTGTCAGAGTTATGACCTCCCACGGTCTGAGCTATAACCTCCCACTGTCAGAGTTATAACCTCCCGTGGTCTGAGCTATAACCTCCCATTGCCAGAGCTATAACCTCCCACTGTCAGAGTTATGACCTCCCATGGTCTGAGCTATAACCTCCCACTGTCAGAGTTATAACCTCCCACGGTCTGAGCTATAACCTCCCATTGCCAGAGCTATAACCTCCCACGGTCAGAGCTATGACCTCCCATGGTCTGAGCTATAACCTCCCACTGTCAGAGCTATAACCTCCCACGGTCTGAGCCATAACCTTCCATTGCCAGAGCTATAACCTCCCACGGTCTGAGCTATAAACTTCCATTGTCAGAGCTATAACCTCCCACTACTGTGAGAGCTTTAACCTCCCAATGTCAAAGCTTTAACCTTCCACTTTCAGATCTACAACTTACAAGTTCCCATGGCCAGAGCTTTAGCCTTCCACTGTCAGAGCTATAACCTCCCACAGTCTGACCTATAACTTCCCACTACTGTCAGAGCTATAACCTCCAGCCCTCACAATTAGGAAAATTCTCCACGGCAAAAAAATTGCTGAGGAGAAATCAATTGGCCACGGCAAAAAAGGGCTTCACCACGGCATTTTTTTTTTGCAGTAGATCTAGTTTTGACTACGATAATTAAATGACTTGCCCAGGATGTTTGCTGGAATTCACAGATTTTCCACTACAATTGGATGCATTCATTTTTGTCATATCAGAATTTCATAAAATACAGATGAACTTCTGGTCATATGTACTGACCATTGAGCAAAAATTCAAGTTTTTTGTTTGGGGTAACATAACCTTGCTACAAACCATGCGTTGGTAGGTCAATTTTTAGTTTTATTATTTTAATTTTAGTTCTCAATTGAACTTTTTCATGATCACATACCTGGTGACATTATTGCTTCATGGGAGTAGAGACACGAGATGTGCGAAACAGAGAAAATATTACCACTTGTGTGGATTTGAGTTTTCCTGGTTAACAGATATAACTTCAATATAAGATAGTTTCAGGAATACCCTATATTTCTTAGATGAATTAAAAAAAAAGGTAAAATAAAAAAAACCCTAAAGTTATAGGTGGGGGCCTGTAGGGTTAATCAAACAAACAATATTTTAAATTTTGCCTTGGCTTCTTTGCAAACAAGAATGAATAAAAACTCCGATTTTCCTAACTCCTTCTGGTAAAGTTTTTGTATTCCGCCTCCAGAATGTTCAGCACATCCAACGACAGCTTAATATTATTGCCGCTTCTTGGTGTGCCGCGAACTTGCCCATATAGTCGGCCGGAGGCATTCCAGTTTTTTATTACCTCTGGTTCCAGCTATCCATTTATCCGATACGGCGATAGTGACAAAGCCACGTGGTCGTAACATGTTGGCCGATCTTGCACGCCTCAAAAAGTAAAGAAAATTTCAAGCACAGTTTCCACCATTGTCCGCCAGTTCAGGCTTTATGCACGACAACCTCAAATTTCACCATTTCGTCATGCTCTCGTACGATGGCAAAGCAAAACAAATTGTCACTGTCAAAACTTTTAAATACCGCTGTGCAGGAGAATGGTAATTGTAGGGGCTTACGTGGAGTACGGTAACCCCAAATGTCGGGCAAATTATATTCCGGGTAATGTATGAAAACATGGAGTATATAAGATATTTAGTGCCAGCTGTAAATAATTAATTTAAGATTACTACTCAGTTCACTATTTCAGGTTGCCGTGCCATTCATAATACAATAATACATAATCCTAACTGTACGTGAATTCCCCTTCATCGTTACCCCTCATCATTCCCTAGAGCACTCTCCTCATATGCGGTCGCCTGTGCTATTGCGACAACGAAGAAACGCCAGTGGAGAAATGCCCTGCATGCTGGAGAGTGACAGACATCCAATTGAAGATCTGTGCTTTCCAGATCGGGAATCATCGGCTGTCTGTGACTGTCAGTTCTTGGAAAAGTGCATTTTGCCGACCGATGTCTCCAAATTATGCAATCAAACAACCACAGCACCAGTAGCTGTCTCGTTTATTAAAACCAAATTTATTAGCAAGAAAAGCCAGTTCAAGGAGAGGTATTTTACCATCGACAGTATGTTGTTTACTGACAACAACAACAACATAACTTTACGACCCACGGCAAAAAAACTGCCGACGCGAAGTGATTTTACCCCAGCATTTACCACGGCAATTGCCGTTTGCCGTGGCTAATTGCGAGGGCTGAACCTCTCACTACTGTCACAGAGATATAACCTCTCACTACTGCCAGAACTGTAAACTCCCACTGTCAGAGCTATAACGTCCCACTGTTAGAGCTTTAAACTCCCACAGTCTGAGCAATATCTGTCCCACATCTGTCAGAGCTATAATTTCCCACATCTGTCAGAGCTATCTCCCACTGTCGGAGCTATAACCTCAGACTTTCAGAGCTATAACCTCCCACTGTCAGAGCTATAACTTCCCACTTGTCAGACTTATAATCTCCCACTATCAGAGGGCTGTAACTTCCCACATCAGTTAGACCTATATAACCTTCCACTATCAGAGATATAACCTAAAGTCAGGGCTATAACATCCCACTACTGTCAGAGCTATAAAGTCCCACTATCAGAGCTATAATCTCTCACTGCCAGAGCTGTAACCTCCCACATCTGTCAGATCTAACCTCCCGGTGTCAGAGCCAAAACCTCCAGCTGCCCCACTATCCGAGCTATAACCTCCCGCTGTCAGACCTATAACCTCCACCACTGTCAAAGTTATAACCTCCTGCTAGTGTCAGAACTCTAACCACCCACTGACAGAGATATATAACCTCCCACCGTCAGAGCTATAACTTCCCACTGTCAGAGCCATAACCGCTCACTGCCAGCCATATCACCACCCACTGTCAGAGCTATAACTTTCCACATCTGTCAGAGCTAAAACCTGCCACTGTCAGAGCTATAACGGTTTAACCTCCCACTTTCAGAGCTATAACCTCCCCCTGCAAGAGATATAACCTCCCACAGTCAGAGCAAAAACCTCACACTACTGTCAGAGCTATAACCTCTCACTACTGTTAGAGCTATGACATCCAACTACTGACACAGGTATAACCTCCCACTGCCAGAGATATAACCTCTCACTACTGTCAGAGCTATCACCACCAACTGTCAAAGCTATAACCTTCCACTGTCAGAGCTATACCCTGTCAATGTCAGGGCTATAACCCTCACTGTTAGAACTACAATCTCCCACTAACAGAGATATAACCTCCCATTATCAGAGCTATAACCTCCCACTGTCAGGGCTATAACCCCCCACTGTCAGAGCTATAACCTCCCACTGTCACAGATATGACCTCCCACTACTGTCAGAGTTATAGCTTCCCATTGTCAGAGATACAACCTCTCACTACTGTCAGAGCTATAACCTCCCGCTTCCAGAGATATAACCTCCCACTGTCAGAGCTATAACCCTCCACTGTCAGAGAAATATCCTCCCACCACTGTCAGAGTTATAACCTCACACAGTCAGATATATAACCTCATACTGTCAGAGCTGTGACCTCCCAGTCTCAGAGCTTTAACCTCCAACTGTCAGAGATACAATGCTCGAAAAATACGCTTGTTGGTCGTCATTGGTGATCAAAAAATGCCCCTGGCGAATAAAATTTGTATTCATTCACATTTGTGGCGATCGAAAAATTGGCTTGTGGCCACCCAGTATTTAATCGCCATGCAGTCGCCTACGATGAATGTTGCCCGTGTCTTCCGTGTTGTTGTTTAAAATCTGTTGACAAGAACTTGGTCAGGCAAGTGCCGTTGCCCGGGAACGAGCGGACGCATCCATGATTGAAGCTTTACCGGACAGCGGACTGTATTGCGCCCATGCTTTTGTGACAATGGTGGGCAGACAATTGAAGCCACAGGACAGTGTCTCAAATCAATAAAACAATGCTGATCAGTCGATGTTGTTCTTAATAAAACAATGCAGATTAATCGATGTTGTTGTTACCTCATGCTACCATGTAGCGCAGCGAGGCGTAGCGTACAGGCCGGGGTCCAGGGGCCGCCTAGGCCCCTGGAAGCTCTGGGGTCTTAGATGCTCTCAGGAGCATTCGAGCCCATTTCTGGCTATTTAAATGTCTTGTCAGATACCTGTAGATAATGAACAATTTACTTCTTTTTTTCCAAATTTTCACCATATTCAGGCTGATCTTGCTTGTGTTTCAAAATGACAAAGTTGAGCAGGGACTTGCTGCATGAATTTCCAGATCATTTACTTCCACGTGCTGTCAGATTGATACTATACCATGATGTCAACTTTGACTAAACTAATAACAACCCTTTTGCTGATTAGACTAGGGCTCAGGGGCCACCTAGGCGCCGAGAAACTCTGGGACCCTTGATGCTCTTAGAAGCATTCTAACCGATTCCTGGCTGCACATGTCTTGTCGATCAGACAATCATATCATGCACATTTTACTTCTTGTTTAATCTGATCATCTGCTTTTAAAATTATTGCTGCTTTCAAAATTTCTATTGAATAGATTCCTCTGTACAGTATTTTTATACCATGCTGTATATCATTCGAAGCTAATTCTCTTCCCACCTCGACTGCCTCAACGGGTTGAACATAATTTGTCCCAGCTTCGATGACTGCATCATTTTCCATGTCGTGTTCAACATCTGCTTGACCTGTGTTTTCAATACCGGCAGCACAGCATCGAGCAAAGAGAACGTCGACTATGTGGCAGTCAGACCCTTCATCTTCCTTTAGTTTTTTTTCAAATGTCCAGCCAACACACCGCATCCTCTTGTGCGGCCGCTACCCTTCCTATTTCCCCTAGACCGACCTTTCTGTCCCACCATGATGGCTTGTCATTGCAGATACGCGTTGCAGATACAACGCGAGAACGCACACGCTGCCTAGCTCTCCAGACACTCACAGATGTACATATTTCCGACTTCATTCATAGTATAGACCTCTGCCTGGAGAACGAAAACTATCGCGCCCCTAGTGGCCAAGCTTATCAACGGATAGATGCATAGTTGTCTCCCTTGCAAGTTTTGTCTAACGTGAGTTGACATACACTCGTCCAGGTTTACGGCTTTCAAACATCGTAAAAAAACATCATTTGATTGTTGAAAAAAATCATTTGATATTTTGCAAAAACATTCATTTTTAAATCATTTGATTTTGTACCTGTGTCCGTTTTACGGACGCTGTGAGACCCTAGATCTAACCCTGCTTGGTAGCATCTCAGAATGATGGGATTTAGGAGGAATATTATAATAATAAAGATGTTTCAGAAAGAACTTCCCCTCCCACATTTATGCAGAATTCGATGGAGTGTACATTGAAAGGAATCATAACGTTTAAACTGGCATGTTCCCTATTATAACTGTAATCTTGATTGTGCAATTCCTTGATGCACATTGCAAGAACCAGTGGTAGATCTCCGGAATGTTAACATACAAGTATTATCGACGAAGGGTTTAGGGTTCCCTTTTGCAAATGTCCCCCGGGTCAACTAAGATGAAAGGTACAAATTCGTTGCAGTCGTCTCTTCACAGTGCATTACACTCCATGAAAACAAAAAATATGTTTACCTAACTTTAACATGAAATAACAAGTCACTGTGAAAAGGGACATTATGTACTGTAATGCCCTATAAAAAATGCCTTGTTTCCCATCATTGACTTTTCAAAAAGTCGAACAGGCGGTCCTTTTTTGTTTTTTATGTTTTATTTTCAGAAGGGCATAGGAATGGTTCAGTTCATTCAAGAATTCATTGATATTAATATAGTGATAGTCTAATTTGATCATAAAATGGTATATATACAATTCATTTTAAAGTCTCATTTTGTACGCGGTCTTGCTAGAGATTGAATAAATACATTGGATATTAAAATCGGCAGAAATCCCATGGCGTTTATATTTCCATTCTCACCTCCTGCATACTGCTATATGTGAGGTCATCTCATTCTGATTCCGTAGTCACAAACTCTCCATTCCTATGCAGTTAGACAGAATTCGAAAGATGGTATGGATAAAATATGAATCATTGTGATTTGAAAGACAAAACTGTGGGTATTTTATTCCAGTAGGAAAGAATAAGCTGAGCTATTCTCGCGAAATGGAGAACATGACGATCATGAATTGACGATCATGAATATTACCTTGGGCAGTCATGTATCACAAAGTCCACTGTAGGCATGAAACTATATAACTGAGGAATAGAACAACGCATGTTCTTCAACGGAAAATAAATATCAACTAAAAAATATACTGTGACAATGCTGCAGATGTTGTGTTCCTGTATTACTACTATACATTTATATACGACTAGAAATTTATACACAAACAGAACGAAAATGAGATTACAACCATAAAATTGCAAACAGTGCGACAGAGCAGATTCACTTTTTCCGACTTTTGTAATCCTGAATTTGGAATAGCCTCATGTGAGAGAATCAAAATCACGCAAGAGTGTTCTAAAATGGCGGTGGATTTAGTTTTTGGAAGATCGACTACAATGATTTTTTTTTTCTTTTGCTGGAACTGGACAAAGAAATTAAATGGCCAGGGAAGTATGCAAATATGTATTCTATCCAAACGAATGCAAAGCGGTAGGTATTATTGATTTTTATGAGCGCAAATCCACCCGCTGTTACCTAGGTCGGGAGGCCAAAAATTTTGCGATAGGAAATTTTGGTTCAACGGCTGAACCCTACCTTGTCAATATCACAAACTTAAATGTCAGTACCGGTAGGGTTCAGCTTGTTGAACTAGGCTGGCAGGGCTGGAAATAAGGAATTGTCCTCCGTTACCTGTCATAGGTTACGGTCATTCTACATATCGTAACCCGACAGGTTACGGGACAGGTTACGATGGAAGTAAATCTCATAACCGATGCCGTAACCCCCGCAACCCGTCGGCCATGTGCTCGTTTTTGCTTAACTCTACCTATTTCCCCAGTCATGCAAAATCTGCTTGGAAATCCTATGAAACTGATGAAAGTAATGTTTGTGTGGATATTGCGACTCCTGAAGCATCATATGAAGCATCATATCATTATCATGTTGATTACTTCCACTAATTTTAATGACTAAAAGCTGTAATGAGCCGTTCACCGAGACGACAATCCAAAGCATTACCACACACGTGCGTTTTAGGGAAAACGTGATGCACACGGCACAGTCAGGTTTTTTACTTCCGTCTGTGAGTGCACCAAATTCGTTTCAAAGTTACCCAAATTTCTCTGTCAGATTATATTTACAATATCAATCAATTAAATTCTGGTACGATTAGTACTTTAGACATGCAACTTTACTATTGTTCGATAGTGAAATGCTGCCAACAGCTGAAAATGAAAACTGCACGCCGATGCATCACAGGAGACTTTACAACAACAACAACCCGTGTTAAACTATCGGTGACTTAGGATGAAATTTTCACAACCCGACGAGTATTGTCTTCAGAATTATACAGGCACGGCGGAACAGGGGGGGCCGGGGGGGCCATGGCCCCCCCAATATTTTCAGCAAAAAAAAAAAAAAAAAAAAAGAAACAAGAAAAAAAGAAACAAGAGAAAACAGGCAGAAACAGATAAAAAAAACGATAAAGCGAAAAACCTATATCTGTATTGAATGCAGATTTTACTTTTCAATAAGCCTGAGGGGCACCCTTGTTCATTCCATAATCCGAATTAAGTCATGGTTCGTCTGTCAAATTCAAGCCATGACGGATAGCTTACACTACAACGAGTATCAGCCACTTCAACAGGAAATATTTGTGAGCTTATGATCTCACCGAACATGCCCATATTTGAACGAATTAAGTGCCAATCAATGTCTCCATCTGGTTGCTTTGAAGTCAGATGTTTATAGGCTATCCGAGATTTTTTTTTATATTTAAGACACGCCCTCATGTTGTTTCCTCTCGGACTTCAAAGAGTTTGTCCTTCAGCTTCTTCTCTACTTAGGGAGCTTCTTGAAATAAGAACATGGGTTCCTTGATAGGAATGGCATATACTGGTTGGGCAAATCGGATACACCACGACTAGTGTGGCATTCTGATCTGGATGGATTAGAGTTCCAATTGGAATGGCCATTCCCCTCTTGTTATGGTATAGCCATCCTTTGTCTCCCTAGCTCCAAAAAGTATGCCATGGAGTTTCCAGGAGTTCCAACTCGGCGCAGCATGCCTCTCAGTTCCTAGCATGCCCCAATTTCAAGAAGCTTCCTTAAACTGAGCTTTAATCTGATTAAACGGAGATTCCACGCAGGTAGCGTATTGCCCCAAAACACCCTCCATTCATTGGTTGATACTTTAAACGGACAGTTCCAGTAATAACTGTATAACCCTAATCGGCCTACAAGGCCTGGTATGGAGATAGGAGTACCGGTATACAGAACTTTATCATGGAGGATGGCTCATTCACACTCATAAGTTGACCTGTGTTCGACTCGCCAACAAGCATGACAAGCAGAAAGTATCTATGTTGTTGACATGATTAAAGCTTGATGAATCTTTTGATTGAAATGATATATATTTAACATTTAATTTGTTTCTACTTCCGAACATTCTCATTTTCTTGACAGGGAATATTTAAAAAAATGAGAAACAACAAAACAGGCAAAATATACAAAGATTACACATATGAAGATTTCTTGTTTTATTACTCGGAAATACGGTAGAACGCGTCTCCGGCTGTCTAAGACCCCTGGAGCTTCCGGGGCCTGGGCGGCCCCTGGACCCTCGCCTATTTGTGCTGTGATAGTGGCCCCCCCAATCACCAATTGCTTCCGCCGTGCCTGTTATATGCATCAGTTATACGACTGACACATCTGGCATTTCATGATTTCTCTGATCTTTAGATCGACTGACATTTTCTGGGGTTTTTTGTCCTTTTTGTTGTTGCTTTTTTGCTATGTTGAAGTGGTGTTTCTCAAGTCGTGAACGGTGACCGTTTGCGGTAAAATGACAAGACCTAACCTTCTCGCAAACATTAAATGCGTTCTCGATTAATTTCCAGATCTGGGCTGGGCTCTACATAGTCAAGTAACATGACTGATTTTATTACCGAGTCATGCCGTACGATCCAAGGCGCTTCACTGACGAAAATAAAACGCCAGAAAACAGACCAGAAATTCACATCCACACATCTCTAAGTCACGCTGTGATAATGTATGGTCCATCCGGGTTCGTGATACACCACAAATAGCAGCCAGAAACACTTACTTGCATTCCAAATACAGACGAGAAAATCCCAGTCGAGAAATGTAAACATCTCCACCATATTGGTACAACGGTTTTTCCAAATATTATATCCACCCCCTCACCTATTCTCAGCAAACAATTCAGTTTAAATTCTGTTCTTTTCATTTTTGGTACTTCATAATGTGGAATTCAAGATAGGTGTGATGGAAATATAAAGTTCTATGTATTTTGATTTAAAAATACCAAATTTCAGGGGTAATTACGGACCATTCAATAGGAGGGTGGGTATAATTTTTGGAAAGCCCTTGTACCAATATGGTGGAGATGTTTACATTTCTCGGCTGGGATTTTCTTGTCTGTATTTGGAAAGTTAAGTGTTTCTGGCTGCTATTTTTGGTGTATCACGAACCCGGATGTTGTGACAGTGGAGCTCAGAGATGTGTGGATAAGAATTTCTGGTCTGTTTTCTGACGTTTTATTTTCGTCAGTTAACAGGTGGGGGAAATGTTGAAATTGGCCTGATTCCGGCCAAAAGGGATGATTCCGCCCAATTTGGGTGAATGACGTCATGAATCCTCACCCCAATTAGGCTGAATTAATCATAACCCAAAGTGATCATTTTTTTACAATGATAAATATCTCAAATTATGAACTGACCACTTTTGGCGTTAAAATAGGGGACATGCTTTCTCCGATACCATAAAACATATATTTGCTTATGAATTGTGCAGGAAAGTGGAATATGTTGTTGTCTCGCAAAAAAATAATAAATCCGGTTGATACTTTCCCGTTTATAAGTTTTTGACAGAAAAACATATTTCGCTCACGTTCATACCTGTTGATTTTGTTGTTACCGCCATGTTCTGGTCAGATTCGAGGCCACGAGGCTCAACTAATTTATCTTTTTTTTTTCAAATATCATATTCGGTAAGCAGCATTAGGGGAGGTAATCCTGTGAAGAGCTCATTTGGTAATTGAATTGAATTGTATTCTCTCAATCTTGCCCTCTAGCGTATTACTCATATTTTATGAACTATCGATTAATTTCGCCTGGCAGTTCCAAAACGAGGCAAACAAAGATGGCGCCAAACACGCTGCTGTCTTTTTGGAGAACAGTTTGACTTTGAAAAAATATGATAAAATGGTAAGTAATCAGCATGTCTTGTGTTTATTTTTGTTATTGATAACATACTCCACCTTCCCACAAACTTCGCTGACAGGATAGAAATATGAATTTTACAGTTTTCTAGAGAGCAGGTCCTGGACAAATGCGCTGAACATTATCATCTTTCAAAGTCGTGGTCTTTGGATGAACGGGTCGGGAGGAAACACTTTGGGTTACGATTAATTTAGCCTAATTGGGTGAGGATTCATGATGTCATTCACCCAAATTGGGCGGAATCATCCCATTTGGCCGGAATCAGGCCAATTTCAACATTTCCCCCACCTGGTTAAGCGCCTTGGATCGTACGGCATGACGCTGATAATAAAATCAGTCATGTTACTTGACTAGGCTCTACAGGCCAATCGCAACCTGGCTGACATGCGCCGGCTAGCCGCATGTGGTTTGTTGTTGCTGTTGTTGTTTATCTGTAAATCCACTCTTAACTCGATGGTTTTCTGTAGTAATGTATCCACCCTGCATGGCCTAGCGTTGTTGTTGTTGTAAACAGGTCACAAAACTGTCCTGCCTGGTCAACACCACTGGCCACCTTGTTTTATTAGAATTTGGATGCACAATTCAATCTGCTAAAGGGTGATTGGGACACTTACCTACACACAATGGATGAAAGCGATGGAAAATGTAGAAATCAGGGCTTGCACATACGAAACAAAACAAGCACAACCAAATCAGTGGTTCAGCAGGAGTTCAGCGAATCCCATTTTGTAAAATGCCCGGATGTTGGGATATCCCTCCGAAAACTCAGCTACGGGATTCCCCTAAAACGGACTCGGACTATTGCCATTCAGTGAGAGAAACCTATTCTCTTGGATCACAGGACTTCGTCTCAAATCAATAAAACAATTAATGCTGATTAAACGATCTCAACTCAATAAATCAATGCCAAATGAAGCTCTTGTCGGGTAGAATCAGACTGAGGGTGATACTCGCATGCACATTCGGGGAGTAGTAAAGAAAGAGCAGTTTTGGATGTACACAGGAGCGGGGGAGAGATGTGGACCATGTTCGGGTAGAGTTACCTGATGTGTGTGTTGAATAAATGTCTCTTGGGGGCTCTTTTAGTGTTCTTTGTATTGACATTTAAAGGCTCATCAGGAAACATTCCGAGCTATGCAATAACCACTAGAACGGAACTCACTGGGACAAAACTGGAGAAGCAATGATCGATCCAAGAAACTCTCCGTAGTAGTAAAAGCGCATTTGGATGCAACTTGACCTACTCGGAGGCCAAGGCCGCTATATTTCGGGTGGGTCACGTCACCGGAAGTGACCCCGCGTGTTCCTCTGCGGTTATCCGGTCTCTTTCGATGATAATGTCATTACTTCCGCAGACATAAAGTGGTACCATGCCGAGAGAAAGGAGACTCCAAATACGCTTAATTATTATGGCATCGCCTGAATCTACGGGAATGTCCGAGACACTTCGGGGGGTGGGAGATCAATGCTCCCCAGGTGGTGCAGTGGAAACTAGCAGTGGTCATACGTCTGGAGGCTCACGATGTAGCAGACTTGGCTATCGTAGATGGAACATATATATTTCCTAATTCAATACAATACAATACTTTATTTCCATATATGAACCATACAGAAATTAAAAAGAACATAAATTAAAACAAAAGACAATAGGACAATTACTGTGTTAAAAACAATTTGCTCCTGATGCGTCAGAGTGACTCAATGAGGCCCACAGCGGCTGCTCTTTCCCATGAAGTCCAGTCTGAGTAAATACTTCACCTGCGCCTCTGATAGAACTCACGAGGAAGTGTTGGTTTGCTAACCCGAGAGACCTGTTAAGATCTTCGTCGGGTATCAGCACACGATACGGCTGCCAGACTATCAGACTATCAATCATTGTCTGCTTCTACTCCGTTGATAGACTTTTTTTTTTTAGTTTTGACCACAGTTTTAACAAAGAAGTATCTTCAAAAAATGATGGGCGACGAACTCTCGACGAGCGAGAATATGCTTCTTCTGCATAATAAACTGTATTCTTTGAAGTATTTAATTGCGCATGAATAATTAAAGAAGCAGATTTTGCAAGTGTACCATTTGTTTCTATTTAACATTTTGTTTCTTCTTAAACGCTCAGTGCCAACGTGTGTCACTGTCAACAATGCTGGCAAGAATGAGGTCGCCCAGCCTTGGACACAAGCTTGCTATCGAGGTGATCTAGCAGATTCCGGTTCCTAAGTGATAAGCCTTAGAATCGAAGCTTCTATATAACTCAATAAGCTGGGAATGGGGTGTTTTGATCAGGAGAAATTGATTCCATGCAATTCTATGCGTCATTGGTTACGTATCTCTCCCCATACGAGGTAGCACAGGAAAAATTCCGTAGAATGAAAGCGGATCTAGCCCGAAGCGAGCGTATACGACTCCCTCGGCGAAAAATTGTTTTTCCGATGAGTTTTTCTGGTATACTGACAGGCCTATTTTTAAGAGGAAAAATTTCCGGGAGTCTGCAGCCTGAACTGAAATGTTCAACTACAGATGCATTTACCGTAAGCTCTACCCAGCCTGTTCGTCTGATTTTTAGATCAAAGACCAATCGTGAACGTATAGTCAGAATGTATATCGTAAATGGTCCCAAACAAGGCGCCAATCATTTTTTTTTTTTTTTTTTTCTGGGGAGAGACGTCCAGATACCGCTCATCTGCGCGAACCTAGTCAAAAAATCTCGATAGAGATTTGCCTGGATCGGTTTGCTTTTTTATATGAACATACTGGGCGATATTGCCTATAGCCTACTTTTCCCGGGGAGTTATTTTGTATCTAGATGTCGATAGCCGATATATTTGGTATCCGAGCAAACTCAATATTGTTTTGACAACCGACGTTGTCTGTGTTTTCTGTACGAAGAGATCAAATATATTTTCTCCGATTTTAATTGTCAGTTTCTGAAAAGAAAATTGTAATCATTGTAATCATTTCATTGGCGAGCTTCCGAGTAATAAGGCCAAAGTTACATCTGGTGGAGGTATTAAAAAGATCCGGGAACATATCTGTCCATATGTAACCGGACCTGTGCGGATGCATACCTGTACATTGAAATTATTGTCAAAATAATTTTACTAAGAAAAATTCCTCAAATAGACTGAAATAATTATAACTGAGGTAAATAACTGTTATATTACTGTTGTTGGTTCAGAATAATCGTCAGCGGTATTCAAAAATACCGGTATTTAGGTATTTCAGCGTACCGGTAATAATTATGA
Source organism: Hanleya hanleyi (assembly GCA_036873755.1). Taxonomy (NCBI): domain Eukaryota; kingdom Metazoa; phylum Mollusca; class Polyplacophora; order Lepidopleurida; family Hanleyidae; genus Hanleya; species Hanleya hanleyi. Next base: position 3,140 of record JAVTVY010017220.1, on the reverse strand, counting down.
TTTCTGCAAATTTTACTTCGAAAATAATGTATGGAACTTTGTGCTCAATAGACAGAGCAAGGAAGGACAACTCCAATATAAACTCGATACGTTAGCAGCACGCTTATTTACTTCCCTTTATAGATCATCATTTCATAGCTGGTTTTCTCCGTCTTTATTGTTCCATGATATAAGCCATCATTTTCTTCCCGGTATAACCCTTGAAATGAAGATAACAGGTAAACGTTTGCATCACAGTGGAAACCTTCACATTGCGATGGAGTAAACTGATTTTTCACGAAGTTTTCAACGATAAAAAGCACGATATCCGTAGAAATTACCTCACCGAAAGTCTCAACACATTTGATTCCGATACGCCATTAAAAGGAATAGAAAACCTTTGGGAAAAGTATGTTGTAAATGAAAGAATAGTTCCATCACTGTGCAAAAGTATTTTTTATTTATTTTTCCAATTTTTTTCAACGGAGCAAAAAGCCGATAAACTTTGGATGGTGGCCTGTAAGTGCCATTTCTCATTATTATTTTTGATATTTCTCGATGTTATAATTTTTCTTTAATCAAATTTACTGCTATACACACTGTAATATGGACTAGACATCGACATAATAACAAATCTGCATGTCTGGGAGGAACCATCTTTGCTTATTTGCTGATAACGTAACGGGGAGCTCTTAAGTATATATTCGACAGTTTTCGATATGTACTTGTGGGCCGGTTGTAGTTGAAGACCTCCTTGCACACCATGGGCTTCCTAAAGAAGTTGCGTACAGACACATGTTGGTGAAATGGCAAACAAATATTTTGGGCCCAGTTGCATAATCTAGGCCCAATTATGTAATCTACGTACATGATTGTTTAACCATTAAATAAGCAATAATGTTCCACCGTCAACCTTCAAAATACTTCCCTATCGATGTCTACTATCGATGTTGAACCAGAATAACGGTGAGTGTTTTGTGGGTATCTGCAATAATTGAGAGGATAGGAAAATGGATGGTCGTAACAGACGCCATACAAACACATATATCCAATGTGTTTTATTCGGTTAAAAAAAATCGGAAAAATAAATAAAAAATACTTTTGGACAGTGATGGAACTATTCTTTCATTTACAACTTATGCATTCCTTGCTATACATTTACCCTGTATTATGAGCTACGGTATATAGTCCAGTTTGTATTATAACAATCTGTATCATGGAACAATACCGCTCGCAGAGGTAAACAAGCAAGAGGCTCGTCCGTCCATTCCTTTCTGAACAAGCCCCATACGTTTGCTCAACGTCCTTACAAACAAAATAGCATCCAGATACTCAAATAACTCAGATGATGGGATCATGGCGCCATCTGCACTTAAAATGTGGTGCATGAAACTATTGGACTTGAAACAGTTGGGTCAACTCGCCAAAACTCTAAAAACGGCCTGAACCCATGGACAGTATTCTTGTGAAAGAAACTATGGATTGTGGTACCTGGTTTCTGTCTCACACTGTAGAGTACGATGGGAGTGGTCTCGGGGACCATTAGTTGACTTTCGCTGAAAAAGTGCTGACGAGCGTGCCCAATGGACAGCGAACAGATATGGTAGATGTTTTGGTGTCGAGATGGACCATCCGTGGGCAAAATGGGCCGTGTGGTTGTCATGGTGAAGCGCTGATAGGGACGAGTCCGACTGGAGTGGTTTATGGTGGATGGAAGTGCCGTTAATCTGCGCATGCGCAGTCGGGGAGTAGTAAAAAAAGGACATTTGAGTGGACGTTTTGGGGATAAAGATGGAACATCCGTGGTCTAAAAGAGTCGTGTATAGCCTCATATTTAAGCTCTCGTAGGGGCGAGTCCAACGTGAGTGGTTTGTAGTGAAAGTGCCGTCAATCTGCGCATGTCCACTCAGGGAATATTAGAAGAAGGCATTTGAGTGGGCGTTTCGGGAGGGAGATGGGCCATCTTTGGTCCGAATTGGCTGTGCGGGGTCTCATATTGAAGCGCTCGGGGTGACTGGGTTGGTTTGTTGTGAAAGGGGCGTCAATCTGCGCATGCCAAGTCGTGGAGTCATAGAACAAGGGCATTTGAGTCAACGTTTTGGGGTAGGGAGGGCTATCTTTGATCCAAATGGGCCGGTTGGGGTGTCCTGGTGTTCGTGGCTCGTTTACTCAGTACCGTTTCCAGTGAACACCGATTGGTGATGATGAAAGACTGGTCGTAAACGTGGTTGTTGGCATTGGAATAGTAATAGCTCAGTTGACAAGACATCTTATGACATAAGATGTACCTAAAAGCGAGATTTAATTTGAAGGATGTGGCTCCCACGTAGCTGTGTAGTCGATCGAGGTCGATCAACCAAGAAATGAAGATATTAAGAATGGGGCGATAACGGTGGAAACGGATTATGGATTATTGGCGCCGGTAGATGTGACTTATTGGATGATCGTTCGGTAAGAGATCGCTAGGAACGTCCAATCGCTGAAAATGCTCGTGACTCGAGAAGCTGTCAGGCTTCTTTTATTTCAAGCAGCGTAACATTGGCACAAGTATTTTCAGAGCTGACTTCAACCTTCAACATGAAGACATTTTATGGTATCCGTCACTGCATGTTGTGGATAAAAAGGTTCAGATGGTGCTGATGGCATCTTTGGCGCTCATGTTTGGTCACGAAAAACGTGACCTATAGGTCACCATCTTCACCATCCATTTTGTGTTGGGGCGTTGTTCCTGGGCCAATCTTAGGAGATTCTAGGTATCCATTTGGGCCAGGGCCATATCCAGGACGCACGACTCCTTGTAGTGAAGGACTCATCATTCACGAGGTTATTGTAAGCCGCAGTTCGACCGTTCTTTGATGGCATACGATGCAACTTGATATCCTCCCCATAAGATGGTACTGATCTCCCTGGGCTCCTCTTCAACGGAAGCTCTCGGACATAGCGTGGTGATGGGCCATGAATCAAAAGTTGGTGCGGTTTTAATTGGCTGGGTCGATTGAGGAATTGAAAACAACCGTTACATTGTACCATTAACCCCTGGTGTAGTAACACTTCATGAAACCGTAACACATCTTATGATTAAGATAAAATGATTATCATAATCCCTTATGATTAAATGTCGCCCTACAGAATGTAATACAAAAACATCCACCGTATGCTGA